>CAJPEV010003215.1:0-33386 GCA_905338385.1 Darwinula stevensoni | reverse complement strand
GAATCAAAGTGGAATGAGTGTGTTAAAAGTGAGTTAAAAGGTGACTACATTGAAAAATAAAGTGCTATTTTTCCCCTCGGATCTTTCTTCCTTATTCAGGTAGATAACTTATTGAGTGGCCCTCGTAAATCCGGATCGGCTCTTGTCCTATCCTCTCTCCTGATGGAGAAACCTATTCAGTTGCACAGGAGAATTTGCTGATTTTATTTGCTAGGCCCTGATCTTACACTCTTAGAAAATTCCGAGCGTTTGGGGAGTAAAGAGTGAGCACACCGTGAGCTTTCCGAATTTACTCTCTTATTACTCAGCAAATGCTCCCTCATCGTTCGTATTGAAGTGAACACTGTGAAGTTCTTCCCCGGGCCACTAGATGGAGATAAGGGTTTCGCTTTTCGCACAGTACAGAAAAGTTCCCTTCCCTCTTTCCCTGGAATCGTCCCTCGCAGGATTGTTTAGTACCTTGCCATATGTCTCACCTAGTCTCATTATAGGAATCAATAAACATGGACACTTCATCATTTGTTATCCACATATTCAAGACGTACTCATAGAGTTCATGCCATAAACAAGCTCATATTCTTATTGAGAACCCACTTGGAACGCGAGTGATTTTATCCGCATAGGAGATCTAGAATGTGTAGAGAGTGCCCGTGAATTTCATTACCTAATACCTCAATTAAATGAGGTGGTAAGGACTAATATCCGGGACTACTCCACGGAACCAATAAGAGGTGATCCACCCTTTGACATGTATTGTAATCAGTCCAGTCAGAGGTAGGTCAACGCATTTACGAAAGAGATAGCGACACACAGTATATAAAGAGTTTTTCGCATTTGCACGACATTACTATCACTTTCTGATGGAAGCGTTTTTACTCACGGAGGAGGAGAGCAATTTTACTCCTTCATGATGGAGTAAATTTGTTCTAAATTGTTAAATTTGTGATGGAGTAAATTTGTTCTAAATTGTTAAATTTGTGATGGAGTAAATTTGTTGAAAGGGGGTGAAACTGGAGTTAGCTATTTTGCTCTCTTTTTTGAGAAAAATCGCTCCCCTTTTTCTAAGAGTGTAATCGTTAATATAGACACCGAAATACCAAGGGACACCGCTCAGGACCCCGATTTCTTCGAGACTTCTCCATTCACGATTACTCGCTGATCTTTTCTGATAACCAGTTACTCATACTACCCCGGCAACCTCTTGTGAGGAACGGAATCGAAAACTTTCGCGAAATTAGTGTTGACGATGTCGACGGGATTCCCCAGTTACCCATCCCTTCTGACACCCTATGGTCAAACTCGAGCATGTTGGTAAGACAATATCGTCGTTTTCCTGGGGCGTGAACTTCAGGGCAAAATACCTCGAAAACCATATGTGCCGAAGCGCGGATGAGCGCAATTTTTTTTTGCAAGTCATCCAAGTCATCCTGTACGAAATTAATGTAACAAATCCTCTCGGGCGTGCAACCACCGTTTGATCACTTCAGTAGAAATACCTAAGTTGCAAGATCGCCGGACAACTTTGGTAGTTTCTTTACACTGATTTTCAGTTAAGTTGCGCCCCCCCCAGTTAGTGGAGAGTGGAGGAAGTGCTACCTCCATAGAATCCCCTTAATCAGATGATACATGAAAGCATCATATGCACGATATCACTGCCTGGAGTCGATATAGGTATATAGAGGGGATTACGAATCCTGAAGCTGTGTAATTTTACTGATGGATATGTCTTAATTAGTACCCGAACTAACCATGGAGGGAGTGTCGTCAGCCTTCTTCGATTTCCTTCTTCCATCTAATGTCTCTGGTCCTCCCGAATCTGGAGTACAATTCCCTCGATTCTGCCATATTGTTTTCCTGAGTTATCACAAAAAACCCAATCTTTCAATCTTGTTAGTCTAGACTTCTTGGCAGATTGTTCAGTTGCGAGGATCAATCTTCTCAACTTAGATGGTCATTAAAAATACGAAGTTCTATTGATGACACATACCTCGTTGAGGCAGAATACTTATTCAATAATACTTAAAATTATCATGTTCATGACATGCCAATGCTTCAATGTCTGAGAGTTCCTGTGATTCATATAGCATTAGGCTATAATTCTTTAGCACGTTGACCGCCACGGCCATATTGGCCTGGTGACTTTCCTGGGCTAAAGTAAATTGTTGCATCCCTGGGAGAAGGTAAAGCATGGGACGCACTGGTCCGCCCCATGGCGCCGTAAAAGTGACTTAATGAGGCGCACTGGTGCGCCCCGTGGTGGTCAGCCTGTTAAATAGAGTTTGTTTCAGCACATACAAACCTTTTTAAAGCATGATAAAGGTTTCTTACCTTCTTTGTGGCGGTATGGGCTTTGATGGGCGAGAACTCTGATTAATTAGATCTGAAATAGGAACGGGAGAATGAGCATTATCTTCTTGTGATTCTTTTCATGAAAGTCGACAAAAAAAGCTTTCAATTGTTTTTTTTTTACTGTCATTTTCAGGATTACCTTGTAAGAAGTGTGCAGCTCTGGAATGTATTTCTTTCAGTGCGGCGAGGAGGATGGGTTGAAATTTAAGGGGATCCTTGGAGTACAGTATTTCGAATATCTTATCGAAGCGCTTGGTACGATTCTCTACTTCCCGAATGGTCTTGTCTTCCAAAAATAAGAACACATTCTTGGAGGCTAAGGCGTCGAGTAACTTATCATCATCCACGCCGTACTGATCTCTCAGCCTTGACTGATTTTGTCTAATCGTGTCCCAATTGTGCTGCTCGCTCACCCTTAGCGAGGTCTCTTGATCGGGTGAATCTTTCACCTCCATTGCCGTTTTTCAATCTTGAAAATAAGAGCAAAAAATGATGTTCCAGGATTGTCTGAAGAGATGGTTGCACAGTATTCATTTTATATCGGGGTCTGACAAGTGGTCCAATGTGACACACGGAGTAATAGTAAAGAGAATTTATTTGACTATATTATGGATGACGAATCAGCATATAAAGGCTGTAACAATTTGCTTTGGGTGGTCACTGAAAATTCCATAATCCAAAGTCTTGCACTCTCTCTGATGTTAAAGGTTTACCTATGTGCAATGAAAAGTGTCTGACGTGACATTTCGCGAACATCAAGTTAAATCACTTGCCCTAACGATTACATATATGTTATTGAGCAGATCCTAATAATTCAGTTTCATGTTGATTCTATAGATTGAATGAGCGCATGGAAATAGTGCAAGTCACCCCAAGATGACGACACTTGAAACGGAATGTAAGTCTATTTTGCGACGGTGTCGGATGTGACATGTTCTGAAAATGTATTTTGAAACGAGAAGCCCGTACATATACGAGGGTCGCTCAAAAAATAATGCCCCTGTATTTTTTTTAGATATGAGACTATCAGCATTGGTCAAAATACCACCAGCGAATTAACACCCTTGGATATTCTAATGTTAATAATGAAGGCGATGCGGTCGATGTCAAAAAATGGCTTCGAAACGTCGGCAATGAATTTTACACGCGATGGCACACAAGCCTTCGTCAAACGCTGTCGAAAATGCCTTGATCGCTAAATGAACTATTTTCAAAACATTGTCAAACATTCCGAAACCACTAGACAACTCATCTAAAAATTTGGAGCTATTTCATTTAGAGGTAAACCAGACAAAATTGAGGGGTATTACTTTTTGAGCGACCCTCATATATTAATATTACTTTAAAGATATAATTCAAATGTGAAATATTGACATCCATTCTTCACACCTGAGCTGATTTGAAATTATCAGTATGCATGGAAAACCCCATTCCGGCATCTGTTCCAGTAGTCCAATTCAGTCTCTCCAGATTTGCATCTTCATCTCCGAAATATGTCCATCACTCAGGCGACCTGAGTGATGCTGTATAAAGCCAGATAATGACAGTAATAAAAAAATTTGATAGTCCTGGTAACTTATTTAACAGACATAATAAAATCAATCAGTACTGTTATTTATAAGAATTCATACCGTAACCGCAGCAAACGGCCTTATTTTACATGAATCTGACAGACTCACCTTGCCCGGAATAGTTTGTAAAAAAGCTTGCCCGGAGAATAGTATGCATAACATATTATTATGACTTATTCTTACATTTTTCAATGTAGTTTTCTTATAGAATTATGTCTTCTGGGAAAAGAGATGATAAACTTCAGCAGGAAAAGTAACATTTGCATATTTATGAAATTTTCCGGCAAAAGTCCGAGGACCACTTGCTGTGGACAGACCCATATGTGTTGTGCATTATCTATAATTATATTTTATGACATTTGGTCCTGTAGATTCTTTGTCCATTCAGTCCTGCAAGAGTTTTGGGACTTGGCCAGAGGTGATTCATAGGAATATATCTTTAAATAGCGGTGCAGGCGTTGCGGAATTGTCAGAGCGAAATATGACCTATCAGTGAATTCCGTAACTTCTTGTTGGAACATCTGTATTCTCCTGGTAGCAAGGTTTTTAATTTCATTTCGCACTCTTTTCGCTCAGTTTTCTCTCGTGCTTATCCAGGTCACATCCGACTTCCAATTCATAGTTACTAATAATAAGTTCTAATATTGCCATTTACAAAGAAGTCGGAAACCCCAAATGTAAATCCAAATAACACAGAAAGAACTAGAGGATGGAGGAAACAGCTAATAACAACCAGCCAGAAGGAAAGGAGAATCAATAAGTATTTACTGGAAGATTAAAATGCGACAATTAACGTCGCAAAGTCTGGCAGTATGGGATTGCGTGGGACTAAAAAATATATGGTGTCACGAACGGCCACAAATGTTAATAGAGGAAGGTCAGTAAATTATGTTTCAGCATTGTAAATCGAGGGTGAGATAATTTTACTCTCTTGAAATATAATAATTTCACCAAGAAAATGTATGACATACGTTAGAGGTCTTTCCCCTTTTAAACAAACCTTCCCCTTTCAAACACACTTTCCATCGCCAAAAAAAGACTTTCAATAAATGTCCTTCAAAAACTTATTTGATTGGTGATCAATCGGCACCTTAACTGAGCGCCCAAAAGCTACTTATCTGTAAACATTGGACTTCCCAAAACCTCTTTAAACTTTGTTGAACGTCATCGAGAACGTTTATGTGCTACTTGGGTATTGAACATGTCCTTGCAGATAATACATGAAGAAACAGGATTCAACTCCTTCCCATGCCAGTGTAACCGGTGACCCCAATAGTACTTAACGCTACTAATTAATTGTCTTCAGTTCCAAGCCGTTCCAAATTTTGCGTGTATACTGGCACCTGAAATAAATCAAGTAAACTAATACGAGACATTCCATCCTTTTAAGAGCATTTCACATTAAATATCAGACTAGCGGCCTATAACCGCAATTGCGGCCTCCTACCCGTACATATACTTTTTTGTCACAGCTCATCAATTAAGAATAGTCTTAGCTTGGTTCCCGCTGCAAAGTTTGATATACAGTTTATGATGGCACATGTATGCACGAAACATATGCTGGGGCACAACATGTTACATCTGCCACTATGCGAAAATTGCAACCAAAATTAGTTCAACATGAGTAAAGTAAATAAAAATGGAAAGAACCATGACATATCATGAAAAGGGACACACGTGGGAAAAAAGCGGATAGTTCGTATCATAATGTACAAAAATTGCCCCGATGAACGGACTTGACAAATAAAAGAAGTGCTTCGTTAAGGACCACATCGTCGTTAACGGTGCCAGCATCAAATTTCCCCTGCTTTGGTCCATCGATAACCTAAACATAAACCTAAACATAACCTAAACATAAACCTTCTGTGAATACTTTCAGCGAACTCGCGAGCAGGCAACGCACAAATGCCACGCATAGATACTGGCTCCATAAGTCGTGATCCGACTTCATCAAATTTCTGTCCCTGAATTTAGTTTATAGTCGAACCGTAAGTAAGCTCGATAGGGAATTGACGGCAAAGAGGGAACGGTATGGTGACCTGGGTTGGTGTGCCCAGTAAAACTCTGGGCAGCAAATGAACGCAGCCACGAAACGCACCGTGATCACCTCTACTATGGGTGTTCGAATAAAATGGGGACTTTTAGTTCCATACCTTAGACTAAGAGTAATAGCCATTGCCCCCTTTTCATTTAAACTCCCCTATTGTTAATACATTTGCAGTCAGGTCTCTCACGATGATAGGCATGTCGTTGCAAAGGTCGTTCCCAATCATATGATTCCGTACACGCATCAGGATATATCAAATTTTTAGGATGAGGGCGTGCGGAAAAAGACCCTGAGTATTGAGCTTGTTGACAAATTCAAACGGAAAGGTGGCCTGCCAATCGGTGTCATCACCACCATAATCGTTCTTCACAATGTTGGTACTGTGATGTGAGCATAATTCCCCTTCCAATCGGAACGAAACATCATCATGGACCAAACTGGAGTGCTAATTCCTGGGACACAGAATGAGCGAGTTTGTTTCTCACTTCGGCATCGCAGGCCCTATGTCATTGCCCAAACAACTCATTCACCTTATTACCTGCAATATAATCGCCTGGTAAACACACGATGAGCTCATATGGATTGCCCTGTAGACTTCATCGGATTTTTAGAAGCAGTAAGGAACATTATCGATAATGTCAACAATTGTTGCACCGAAAGGAGGCGGACGTGTTTGTGCCGTTGTACTGCGTATTAAACTCGCGAAAATTGCGAATGATTTTCATCTTCCCCATCGGTGGAAACTCCATGGGTTCGAATGGAACACCATTTCATGATCATGAAAACAAACTTGCCGAAGTTTACCTTTCTCGACTTCGAAATGAGATGCCAGGCAGTGCCCAACAAAGCATTCAATATGCATAGGGTCGCGATCATGCGAAACGACTGGAATGACGTTGAGCGTCCCGGCCAACGCAATTCGAGTAGGGTTAAAGGTTCGCCGCTTATACGCGCTGCTCTCTGCGCAGCGTTAACAAGCTCATGTTGTTCTGCAATTAATGCACCTCTCCTCTTGCACTGACATCTTCAATTTGCTCATAGATCAGTGCAGATCTACGCAACCTCAACGCCATTCTTACGATGGCGCATCACACCACATATTGTTATTCTGTTTAACACATCCCACCCACCTTAAGTCCTACAAAGCCCCAGGCTTGGAGACTGAAATCAGTTGCGTGGACGAATCACGAAACGCGCCCTACCTATGAAATGGAAAGGAAAAGGCTCAGGCCGATCGGCTACCAAGCCTATGATCCAGAAAAGCCAAGGCATTTTGGCCAAGGGCCTTCTCCTATATCCTTGAGAGCAAGAGATTTATAGGCTAGAGGCTACACTTACCATGAATATCCTTAGCGTATTCCAATATAATGCGATGTGACGGATGAGGATGGCATCGGGAGGCTCGGCTAAATGTCCCGGGTTGGTGGTGTAGTGGTAGCACACCTGACAGGCAATCGGAGGCCCGGATTCAATTTCCGGCCGTTCCCTAGCTTCTTTCGACCTCTCATGCCTTCCGTTGACCGTCTCCACTTTCCCTCTTAACAATAGTATGGATATGGATAGATTTTGGCCTTCATTTAAATAATGTATTTTCTCTGGAGTATATACAAGTGAAAGAGCATGAAATTCTCTATCGACTGACATGCCAATATTTCTATTTTAGATAAAAACTATTTGATAAGAGATCCTCACAATGCCAAAAACGTTGCTTGCTATTGCTTGCCAACAGTGAGCTGAATTACGAGTTCAAATTGGGCCCATAACGCAACAAAGGCGGCCGAGAACATCAACAAGACCTTCGGTGACCATACTGTAGATCAGCGGTGCCCGAAGTGCAGCCCGCGGGCCGCAATCAGCACACAAAGTGTCTTAGAGAACATCCACTTTGGGCACCCCTGCTGTAGATCTTCGCGTAGCCAAACATTGATTCGCAAAGTTCCGCTCTGGACACGAGAGCTTCGAAGAGGCCCTGAGCTCGAGAAGACCTTCCGTGATTGATGACTGTGTTTTGTTGTCGCTCATTGGGTGGGACCCCCGTCAAACGCTACCAACTTTAGCGCAGAACCTCAACTATTTCATAGCCACCGTTGATCGCCATCTGCATGCTCTGGGCAAGGTGCGTAAGCTGGAGAGATGGGTGCCTCACCGACTGACCGATTACAAGAAGCTCCAGCGTCTGACAATCTCCCCCTCACTGCTTTCCCGCCAGCGAAGAGAAACATTCTTGAACCGCATCCTTACCTGTGATGAAAAGTGGATCTTCTACGATAACATCAGACGTTCATACTAGTGGTTATCCCCAACGAGCCCCCACACCCCACTCCCAAACTCGACCTCCATCTAAGAAACTTCTTCTTTGGATCTGGTGGACAATGGCGGGAATGGTGCATTTCGAGGTCCTAAAGGGGGCTCAAACGATCACTGCCGATATCTACTGCCAACAAATTCAACGAGTCAACCAAGCCCTGCTCATAAAGCAGCCATCTCTGGTCAATAGGAGGCAAGTTCTGTTGCTCCACGACAATGCTCGTCCTCATGTAGCGAGAAAGACTCTGCAGCAGATTGACAGCCTGGGTTGAGAAGTTCTACCCCACCATGCATACTCCCCTGACATCTCCCCTACGGGCTACTACTTGTTCCGATTCCTTGGAAGCTACATGAGGGAGAGGCAGTTCCGAGACCAAAAGTAGGTTGAAAATGACCTGCAACCAGTGGCGGCTCGTGATATTTAGCGCTAGTAGTTCGTCTATGGAGAGGTGGTAGGCAGCGACCTCCTCTGCCTACCCCCTCTCCATAGAAGAACCACTAGCGCTCAATATCACGAGCCGCCACTGCCTGCAACAGTATTTCGACTCGAAAGATTCTGCTTTTTTGAATATAAAACCGGTATTTCTGACCTTCTGCAACGATGTAGGAAGGTTATCGACAATGATGGAGATTATTTCGTCGAGTAAAAGTTGCCACAATATCAACCGAGATCCAATGTGACAACCTTACGTCCTCTTCCCGTATTTTGGTCCCTATTTCCTGTTCGCAACTTCACTTTTATTTTCTCCCTAAAATCCAATAGCCCAACTCTCCCGGACGCCTAATAGTCGGTGCTTCTAATTGCCCCAAATCTCTTTTGGCTTGTTTTCTTGACAGGATTTTCATGCATCTTGTCCTGGAACTCCCTATCTATGTCAAGGACACTAATAATGCTCTCACTCTCACGAAGGCTGTCCAGTTGCAACCTGGTACTCCATCATTATTGTGCCTTTGCAATCCCCGAAAACCGTAATCATAACCTTTCCCAAGGAGGGAACAATTCTAGCCTACCAAGTAATTCCTTCGTCAGAACAGCGCCACTCCTTAGATTGTGATCTGGTCTCGGGATTGAAGTAAGGAAGCCACTCCTCATCTGCAGTGATAATGGTGTCGAAAAAAACTCTCCTCGAATTCTTGGCTAAGTTGAAGCAGCTCTCGGCACGTTTCCATTCGATGCACATTTTGTTCAGGCCCTAATAGGCCAGGCAAAAAAACCTTCGTTATACAGAGTTCTTCATGGAGAATCTCATGAGCCCTGCCGTTGCTGACCCCCAGGAGAGTAGCGAACTCCCGAACGGTAACTCGTCGATCTTTCATTGGAATATTTTCTGCAGCAGGAATTTTTTAAATCAGTGGTAGCCGTTCGAGAACGACCGCTGCGAGGGTCGTCTTCTAAGGTCTGGCGACCATCATTAAATCGCTCCAACCATCGGTAAACGGTACTCTTCGATCCTGCAGATCTGCAAAATCAAACGGCTACAGTTTCAAAGTCAGGATTCAGGATTCAGGATAGTGATATCAAGAGGCGATTTCGCCCATTTCGATATCACGTGTCGAGGTCGAGCGGTCCTTAATTTTAGGGTAGGCCTAACTTCTAAGCGCTATTCGTATGATAGTCACCTAACCTCCTTAATCATTCTTGTGGCCCTCCTCTGTACTCCATCGAGCGCCAACAAATCGCCGTTATTTGTAGGCCTCAAAAACTGGATGGAATATTCCAGCTGGGGTCTTATCAGCGCCGCATACAACGGAATAATAACGTTGGAAGTCCTACTTGCAACCGAACGACGAATGTAACCTAGAATGCTGTTGCATTTGGCCTCCGTGCGCGTGCGAGGAAAACTTTAGGTCATCGCCGATAGAAACTACTAAATCTATCTCTCCGTTTGCCTCCTCCTTTACTTTACACTTACTTTTATTCAACCTCTTGAGCCATTTCTTGCTCCACTCGTCCAAAATACTTAAATCTCGCTCGGCTCGAGCCCAATCCGCCTTCCCCCTTATGGTAAAACCTATCTTTGTGTCGTCGGCAAATTTACTTATCTTACCCTCTAAGTCGTGTTGCTTTAGCCATGACTATCAGCAAGTGTCATAAGGCAAACATTCTAACGAATTGGATTGTACCTTCCTAAGCCTGTATTTTTCCTTGGACGGTTGTATTTAGCTTTTCGAGAGTGCGGCGCTTTTAAGACGTCAGGGTGAAGTCAGAGCCTGGACTCTAATAAGGCCGATACCCAGACAATGAAGGCACCTATGCACTAAATGTATTGTTCCCAGAGGCTTCGAATTGAAAATATTGAAAACATTTGTAAATTTATATTTTGAAAATGCATGTATGTTTTACGTGTTCATGAATAAAAATCAAGCTACTGCTAATTTCTAGAGCTAATGCTCTATGGTGGACTTGAAAACTTTATTCTTTAGAATGTATACCTTCAGGATATTAAGTATTTGCGATAAAATCTGCAAATCTCTGCATTGTCAATTCACGCAATTTGTGCGGGGCTTCGCTACTTCAATTATGTCAGAAGGCAATCATTTATGTAAAACCTGATCAGATTAGGTTAAGCTCAATATCCTGTACATTGACGGAATTCCCAGTATTTTCCGAGCGTCCTTCATACATAAAAATTTCAGATGCTCGACCTCCCGTGGGAATTTGGGTATGCAATTTACAGTCGTGGTCAGAGTTCTACGGCAAGCGTGTCACCTGGTGGTGCCCAAATGCAAAAGAAGGTTTTATCAGAGGAGGAGAGAAGATGATTATTTCCCAGTCTGATCAGACCAGCTGGCCTTGTCTGTAGACCTGTTACAGACACACACACGTACACACATTTGTCGTTCGACTTAGGTTGTGGCTACGATCGCACATGCTAAATTTTTAAACGGAGGACCTAGATTCCCCCGCTACTGCTATCCTCCGTTTTGAATTAGGATGATACCCCCCAACTCCATACTACAAGTCGACGGAGACAGGCAAAGATCTCTTGCGCTGTTGTTCGTAAACGTTTTCAGAAGAGTGAAGGCGATGCATGTCGTCACGACAGAGCTCTATTAAACCTATGTTTAACCTGCGGACATTGGTTGCTTCGTAACCGAGGTCCTCCATTTAGAATAAACACTTTATGTAAAAAGAAAGTAAAGGCGCGCCTATTAGAACGATAGAGGGCATGGTGTAACGCCCGTTCGGAACTCGGTAACCATTTGGCCACCTGGAAGGAGGTTCCATATGCCAATACTCATGGACATCAATTGACTGGACGATGTCAGCACAACGAAAGCTCAATGCTTTCTAATTGGGGAATGCCAGATAGGTAGCAATTATTGAGAAATTCATTTCTTTTTACTTTTCGTCCTGCCCTGTAATGCGGTGCATATTGGCAAAGATGAATGTAGAACAAATGGACTTGGTGGTTACATTTCTTGACGTGTTTCAATTTTCATTTTTATAAAGGGGGTAGGGGGTCCAACGCCAAATTAACAGGTGTGGTAATAGTGGTACATGGTACATTAATCGGTGGCGCTTCACTTTCGGAAGGATAGAGCACAGAGTCGCTCCAACCAGTACATTACAATCTAACGAAGTTTACCAGAGATATGTAGAGACGTACCATGTTCTGAATATGAAGCAAGAGGAAGAAGACCCAATTAGATGAACTTCCAGTTTTTTAAGTAATTGGGGCTGCTGAGGTCGACCGCAATGCACGTTGAGAGAGAACGTTGAATAAAATTGAGGGGTCTGAAAAATGCACTGGTACGATCGTTGAATAAAGTCACGCGAAAGAAGACAACAGCCCAGGAAGTAGAGAGAGGCATTCCTTGGTTATCTGAGTAGGAAAGCATCAAAGTTTATCTACCTCTCACGTAGGAAGCTTATCTCCCAGTTTGCAGGCAGCTCATATATGCAGCTCTCGATAGATTGATCCAGAATACGCTGTTCAGTTCAATAGACTCGTGGCGGAATTTAACGATTAAATGAAAGGAAGTTAGAGCACTGTTGTTTTCATATCATGTTCCAGAGAAAAATACTTTCCTTTTTTTTAAAGAAACGAGTTTCCTTTTGGATTCAGACTTCTCCTTAGGCATATGGAGGTATATATAACATACGTGGATTTTGTTTGCCCCCTGGTCCTTTTTTAATAATAATGAAGACATTTCGGAATAATCATAAAATTTCTTTAAAACTCATCAGGGCCTTTTTTTTAAGTCCCATTTTCCTGAATTTTTTTTTATCCAACGAAACAGGGACAGAAAATTTAAAATTCCCTCAGAAGTACCTATTTGATGGCTGAGTACAGGAAAAATTCTACTTTTGAAATATGTCCCCTTAGCGTAGATTATAGGAGGGAAGTATTTCAAAATGTATTCTCCACCCTTACAAAAAGGGACTCATGAAAAGATTTAAAGTTAGGCACACTAGAAATAATATAATTAATGATTTTGATGAAAAATCAAGACTTTCCTCCTCATATGTCGCGTATTTCAATAGGGATGTACTTTGTACAATAGGGATATAATATGTGTTTGCCATTTCGCAAATAATAAATGAATTAACCACTATCCAAGGTAATGGAGCGCCGAAGGCGCGACCATAGCGAGTTTATTTGCCCGAAGGGCAAAGAAACTCGCTAGTATAGAATATAGATGCCCATGGTTGCCTGGATATTGGCTTTATTTGGGTCCAAACTCTTTCTTCTCATTGATTTTTTCAATTGTGACACTCTTGAAAAGGCTAAAGGCAACTGTCCATGTAAAAATACATACTCAGGAAGGTACAAATCAATTCGTTGGAATTATTGCCATTGGCACTTGTCGATATTCATGGTTAAAGCAAGACAGCTGGAAAAATGTCACCCTTTTATCTTGAGAGGCATCGTCGGGCCTTGCTTACCCTTTAGGTTTCTCATCACCATGGGGATTATATCACGCTTTAAAATCAGGGGAGTTTATAGAATCATGGGGAGGAAGCCCAGCAGAAGTGAGGCTGTTGATGAACTCTATTGCATAATAATAATTTTGCTCCTCCTTATCCGAGACCACACTCTCGACCCTATAATAGGTTTTCTCGCATGATCCATTTCGCTTATTTATTTCTAGTTTTTGTGGAACAGTGAACTAATTATTAAACAGCCAAAAAACTTGCGGAGAATTGGCCCGTGTAGGGATCTACCCGGGGTAGCATCGTGGTGCAAAATGTGATGGTTTATAACGTCCTTCTGTTACCTCGTCGCTGGCGACGTCCAGTTAATGTAAAGTGTCGTGGCATCAGTTCAGATCCAATTCATAAATAAATTGTTTGAGGGACTTATGCGGGTTAAGCCGAAGCCAAATCCACGGACCAAGGCCTAGGCTTACATTGTTTCTGTTTCCCTCACTTTTGGCGCACCCTGTAACAATGCCGCTCTACAGTCCCGTCCGGTGTTTCTTTCCAGGGAGTGAAGAAAGAGTTTCAAATGTTTCATGGATAAAACAGTATCGCTTTCGCTATTAGAGGAATCGTGAGTTAGAGTCATGCACGGTTTTGTCCCGTCTCGAACGCCCCGACCTGTGGACCGTCTGGGACAGAACCTTTCACGATCCTACTTCGGGTCGGGTAGGGTCGGTCGGAATTTTTCTTTGGAATTCGCGTTTCGGGTCGGCGCGGCCCATGACTTGAGTCGGGGCTATCGGATCGGATACCCGGAAATTGGCCCGTGTAGGACTCTACCAGGATTGCATACTTGAGAGAAATTTCATATCTCGTAACTCCCCCTGGGTTGAAGATACTTCAAATCTGATTGCTCGATGCACCCCTCTTGACCATAGGCTTTTGAACGATGCATAGCATGTCAGGATATCCATTTGCATAACGTCGCAACGCGGCTTACAAAATTACATTACCGTATTAGATATAGACTAGCGGCCTTCGTCCGTAAAAAGTTGGATGAGCAGTGAGAAAAAAGTTTAAGAACAATCTAAATCAGGTTACCGCTGCCAAAACCTGATCTACAGTTCAGATGCAACTTATATACATCAAAGAGAGGCTGAGGTACAGCGTGCTGCATCTGCCAATATGGTCAAATTATATTCAAAATTCGTTCAACGTGGGTAAAGTAAATACATATGGAAGGAACCATGAAAGATCAATACATGGGACAAACGTGGGAACAAAACGGAGAGTTTATATCCTAACGAACATAAATAATCCCGACGTACGGATATGAGAAACAAAGAAGTGCTTTATCAAAGACCACATCGTCAGTAACGGTGCCAGCACCAGTTTTGCCTTGCTTCAGGCAATCGATAACCTGAATCTTCAGCGAATACTCAGAGCGAACTCGTGAGCAGGGAATGTACAAATGGCATGGATGGATACTGGCTCCGTCAGTCCGACTTATGAAATATCTCTCCCTCAGACTTGATTATAGTTGCACCGTAGGTATGCTCGATTGACGTTGGCAAAAATGTAAATGTATGCTGACTTGGGTAGACGTGTCCAGTGAAACTCTAGACAGGTAATGAACGCAGCCACGAAGGGCACCCGTGCTCACCTCAACTACTATGGGTGTTCAAATGAAATGGGGACTTTTAGTCCCCTACCCTTAGACTATGAGTTACAGCCATTGTCCCCTTTTCATTTGTACCTCTAATATAAATACATTTTGCGTTCACGTCTCTCACGATTACAGGTGTGTTGTTGATTAGGTCGTCCCCAATCATAAGACTTAATACACGCATCGGGATAACTCCAATTTTTAGGTTTAGGGGATGCATAAAGAGACCCTGAGTATCGAGATGGTTGAAGAATTCAAACGGAAAGAATGGCCTGCCAAACGACGTCATCACCACCATGATCGTTCTTCACAATTTCGATACTGTGGTGTGTCCGCAATTCGCCTTTCAATTGGGACGACACGTCCTCATTGACCTAACTGCAGTGCTCACTCTTGGGACACAGAATAAGCGCGTTTGTTTCTCCTTTCGGCATCGCAGACCCTATGCCGTAGCCAAAACAGCTCCTTCACCAGTTATCGAAGATACAATCGCTTGGTAAACGCAAGGAGAGCTCCGATGGATCGCCTCCTGTATTCGTGTTCAATGTTTCACTGCTCACATCGAACAAAAATCGAATAAATCGAATTTCGTTTGCAGCAGCGCGCATGTTTTCTGTCAAACGAATCGTCCGGAACGATAACCACAACGGGCTTATTTTGACGCAAATCTGAATGATTTAACCGCGAGATGCTTTACGGGCAACTGGCAACACTCAGCGAGTGTCACCACCCAGCACAACTACTGACGCACGGACTCGGTCATCGTCCATGGAGTCCCGCAGCGCGCGTTCCATCGTTCCCTGTACTTCAGTGGGCGCCATCGGCGCTTCATCCCAAATGATGATGTTGGTAGCTGGAATCATCGTCTGGTGTTTGCGCGATGAATGACACGTTCAGTATGTGAATCCGTGTGGTGTACAGGAATTGTTTGCCAGTGCCACTTGCTCCGTCGATAACAAACAGCAACGCACTTCCCGTTCCGAAATGTCATGCGCTGCTGCATTTGAACCACTTCATCCGCATCATAAACGAAGAGTTTGGTATACCCTAATTATTGAATTGATTTAGAGGAGAAAAGACATTATCAAATGGATGTAGACTGGTCGTAGCCAAATGATAGACCTCGCCAGATGCTTTGAAGCAGTAGGGACTGTTTTCGGAAGTGTCAACAATCGTTCCACCAAAACGTTCCATTGCCTGATCAACTCGTAAAAATTGCGAGCGTTTGCATCTTCCCCCATCAACAATGTTTTAACTCCGGCCGAAACTCCAATGGGATCGAATGGAACATCGTAACATGATTGTGACAACAACCTCGTCAAAGTCTTCACTTCGAAGCTGAGTAAGGCAAAACCAAGCAGTGCTCTACAGAGTACTCCACTTTCATAGGGATCATCCTGAACGGCCTGAATGATATTGGGCGTTCCAGCCAACGCAGCGAGAGTGTGGGTTAAAGGTTCGACGCGTACAGGCACTGCTCTCCGCGCAGCGTTAACAGCCTCATGTTGCTCTACAATTAGTGCATCTCTCCTCCGAGCATGAGCGTCTTCACGTTGCTCACTTGTCAGTGCAGACCTTCGCAGCCTCGCCGCTCCTCTCCATGGGCGCATCGTATCCCACTTTCTTAACACTTCCTGTACCGCTCACGGAGATCTCCGTTTTTGAGTCCTTTCCCCCCCAGCCAAGGTCAGCAAGAGCAAGAGATAAGCAAGAGACAGGTTACTGCAATATGTCCTCGACTTATTCCATGACTTGTAAGTCCTCACTAATGTTTGAAAATGGACGAAATCGATGCCAAAAGGGAAGGAAGCTGTCCGGTTCAGTTCACATCAAGTGACTTCCCTGTCATACGGAAGCAATTTACTTTTGTCCCCAACCTGCAAGAGACTGCATCCCGAATGGGGCACATTATGAACGTCTTCATCTACGATGTTCAATATACATGATGTTTTCTTTAGCGCAACCCTCAATGGCATAACTTCCTACACAATAAAGCTTGTATTCAATAATATGGTATTTGTCATGAACATTTGGCATTCAACTGTCCACGACACCCTTTTATGCCAGGAAATTCATGAATTAACGTAGTAATGAGAAAATCGTTTTTCAAAGGCTTTACCTTCCTTTAACCTCAACCCCTCCTCCCTTCCTAATTGAACTCATTGATACTAGGCCTAACCGTCTTTGGGTCAAACCTAGCCCTCTCCTTGTTTCGTTCAAAAGAAACTCAACCCTCCACTTACCGAGCGAATTAGGCATTTAAGGATTAATTCCTGGTCTGGGAGACATCTCGGCGATGACCTTAGGCAAATCACAGGCCTATTCAGTCTCTCATGGATCTTTTAAGAGAGTAGGTTTAACATTAAACTAAATAGAAGTATATTTCAAGTTTACTGAACCATTTCAGTGCGGATGAGGAACGTTAGGTCTATCTAGAGTTATTCTTGCCGTCTCGAAGAGTTCTGACAATTAAATGCCTCTAGGAAGAATGGAATACAATGGGGCTCCATTCCAAATGGATATCCGAATGAGATATCTCCGCCTCCTATCAAATCGTTCGGCCACTGCTAACGACCAATTCTATCTCTGCTCATTCAACTCGGCAAAAAAATTATCTGATGTAATATATATAGACGATCGTGACTGACTGAGTGAGTGAGTGACTGACGCTAATCCTAACCGTGTTCTAGAGAAGTTAGAAATATGAAATTCGGTGCACATATAGCTCTTAAGATGCAGAGTTCAGAAAATATCCGACTTTGAAGGTTCATGCATGAGGGCACACATCTGGGGGGAGACGTTTCCAAGGAAATATTTTTGTTTCACTCAATTGGAGAGACACGGAAATCAGAAATTTGACATGAATGTGCCTACTGAGACATTGAGTTCAAGGAAGATGTGAAGTTTCAGATGCATCTCCTGGGTGCATATTTTTTTGGGTATGACGTTTTAAAAGAATTTTCTTTTCCCTAGCGAATAGGGCTATTTCAGCCCAATTCACTAGGGTGAAACTTGGCACACGCATAAGTGATGTTATGTTGAGTTCAGGAAAAATTCAAATTTTGTGGTGCACCTGCCTCAGGACATAGTTTTTGGCTGGGTCGTCTTTTTCAGATATATTTTTACACCAGCGAAACGTATAAGACTGAAACTTGGTGGGTATGTCGTTCAACAAGTACTGATTTCAGTAACAGCTTTACTTTTTAGGTAAAAATCTTCAGGACTTTTTTCGCGAGAGGTCCATTTTTCCAAGCATTTTTTGATCCCTAAACAGAGAGGGATAGAAAATTGAAACTTTGCGCACAAGTACCAGACAGATTACGAAGTGGAAAAAATATTTTTGACTTCCCTACGGACAGATTATGGGAGGGAATTATTTCAAGATATATTTTCGCTTTGAGAAATAGAAGCATAGAAAGAGATCTTAAGTCATGCACACAAAAAATCGTTGGAGTAATGATTTCAATAATAATCTCGATTATGTCCCCAAATATCACGTATTTCGACGGGGAGGTACTTTCAATAAGTTTTTGCCACTTTGATAAACGTAATTATTGAAATCTGAAATTTGATGTAGAAGTGCTCCTCTGGATATTAGTGTTATTAACGGTTTTAATTGAAGGGTTTATGCAGAAGCACTTTGTTGGGGATATTCTACCAAATATATATTCGCTGCATTAAACTTCAACGTGGAAAAATAGGTAACTGGCATTTGGTCAATACTGCAGGTTCTTGGGATACTTATTTTAGGAAATTTTCTATTTGTATAGTACATACATGTAACTTGACAGGATAATAAATATGCCTATCATCCCAGGCGTTTTAGCTGATTGGCTAAAACGGATATTTCCAATGATTGGATATTTCCATCATTCTATATAATGCAGCGATGAAGGCGCCATCATAGCGAGTTTGTTTGCCCTAGGGGCGAACAAACTCGCAAGTATATTGTACATAAAACAGAAAATCTAGATACCGATATTATTGCCAAGGAAGTTATGAATCTGGCATAACTAAGGCACGATATCCGGTAGCACTGGAGGACAGGACTATCACGGTAAGGCTAAATTAACGGAATCCAATTTCATTTTTATGGCGAAATAGTGCACTGAAAGCAACAAAAATTGAGTTTTTGTTGCCAATAAGTCAATATCTTTCGTTTGGTCGGTCCCTTTCCTCTGGAAACTTCCAGAAGCTGCTATCCAGGTGGAGAGAAAAATAATAATACCGGACGCAATTCATGTCTTTGAAAAGCGAGATTCGGTAATCTTCGTCACCTCGAGGAGATGGAGCTTCAAATATGCTGGAGCGATTCTGTGTTGAGAGAGGAAGAAGTATGCCAAAGTATCACCGAGTGTTGGAAATTCTCTTACATTTACGACCCAGAGCTACTTGATTACCGAATTTAAAAAAAACTTCATCTAAAATACGGAATTCGAAGAGGGGGTGTAAAATATTTTATAAATCAAGTATACTTCTTTCGTATGGGAATAGCGACTGCTTCAAATTGATGTTGATCGTTTTAATCCTGTCAAGAGTTTTTAGTGATGCTGTGTGTATCTCCTTCATGCTTCCGGGAAATAAGTACAATGGGCATTCGCTGAAGATGTGTTCCGTTGTTTGGATGGGATTGCCACATTCGCTTATTGGCGATTGTTTAATGCGCTACCTGTGCATAAATAGTCCAGATCGGTCAAGGAGAGTCCGGATGCGATTTAACGTCACCCATTTGCGACGTGGGAGTGTGAAACCTGGTACTTCGACTGATGGAAAGTCGATAGGATTCTTATTTTTTTATGTCCACGTGTGACCTGGCTCCTCGCCTTCATTATTTCGCGCACGACCCAGGTCTTGCAGGATTCTCGCGGTGGCCCAGAAAGGGCGCCTTGATTTTAGGCGGGACGGGGTCACCTCACCGATATCGCAATGAATTGAGAGGGACGGGGGTTGGCAATAATCTTCTTGTACTCGCGCACAGTCACCACGTCTCGCCGGATCTCGGCAGGGGGGATATGCGCGAGCATTGCGAGCCCTGGGAGCGGAGTCGACTTGAGGCATTCGGGTACCACTCGAAGAGCAGGGTTCGGCTGCGGGTCGATTGCGTCTGTGTGAGCGCTGCGGGCCCACACGGGAGCGCAGTACTCCGCGGTCGAGTAGACTAAAGCGAGTGTTGGGGTTTGGAGGGTGCGTGCGTTAGATCCCCATGTAGTGCTAGCGAGACGTTGGATTAGGTTGACCCTAGATTAGTAGCTTCTTCCTGAGTTTCTTCAGGTGTTGCTGAAACGTCAGGCTCCTATCCAGTGTTATTCCCAGAGAGCAGGGGTTTGGGTAGAGCTGAACGCTTTGACCGCAGAACTGCGTCTTCAGCGCTCTATTGACATCGAAGTTTTTGAGGTGCAATGCTGTAACTACGGTATTTTTCGGGTTGGGACAGAGACTCCATTGACGGGCGAAGTAATCTTCTATCTTCTTTAGCTCGTTATTTAGAGAGGCTTCCGTTTCCTCTAGTGTGCTACCTTGCGTTGCCAGCGCGAGGTCGTCGGAATAGGCAAATTTGCTGGATGTGGTTGCTGGCATGTCACTGATGTAGAGGTTGAACAGGGCTGGTGCTAGTACGGAGCCCCGAGGGAGATCATTTTGTAGCATGCGTTGGCGGCTGGTTTATAGCCAAAGTGCACGCGGAACTTTCAGTCGGTGAGCATCGCTTTAATGAGGCGCACCGTTGGGATACATCTAACAAGGTTCCTCAATTTCAGGAGGAGGCCGTCCCTCCACACAGTATCGTACACTCTTAGAAAATTCCGAGCATTTGGGGAGTAAAAAGTGAGCACACCGTGAGCTTTTCGAATTTACACTCTTATTACTCACCAAATGCTCCCTCACCGCTCGTATTGAAGTGAACACTTTGAAGTTCTTCGCCAGGCCACTAGATGGAGGCAAGGGTCTCGCTTTTCGCACAGTACACAAAAGTTCCCTTCACTCTTTCCCTGGAATAGTCCCACGCAGGATTGTATATTACCTTGCCGTATGTCTCGCCTAGTCTCGTTATAGGAATCAATAAATACGGATACTTCATCATTTGTTATCCACATATTCAAGACACATTCATAGAGTCCAGGCCATAAACAAGCTCATATTCCTATTAAAATAAAATACCTATTACAATAACAACCGAGTCAGCAACGCAAGATTTCTTCGAGAATGGAGATGAGGAATTTTTCCACATGGATCTCAACTGTTTCCATTCCGGATCTTAGAGCCTAACTAATTTCATCACGAGTCATTTTTTGGAGTTACTGTTGACTACGCAACCGAGAACGTTGAAGCGTATTCTGAAAAATTACGGACGATCCGTTACCTGAGAAATTACCTCATATCCATATTCTGCTTGACAGCACGGAGATACTTCTGATAACGGAGATGAAAAACTGATTCTTCCTCTGTTCAACAAGATAGCTTGCAACAAGTTCCAGCTTCACTAACATAACAACCCTAGAAGCACCGGAGGGTTTAATGAATGTTCAATAAACGTTTCATTG
Source organism: Darwinula stevensoni (assembly GCA_905338385.1). Taxonomy (NCBI): domain Eukaryota; kingdom Metazoa; phylum Arthropoda; class Ostracoda; order Podocopida; family Darwinulidae; genus Darwinula; species Darwinula stevensoni. Next base: position 12,040 of record CAJPEV010003215.1, on the reverse strand, counting down.
GATGTGCTGCCAACGTTCCATGAACGCCCTCGACTGTTCAAATGTGCGGAATTTAGAGCAATCAAGACCAGTTCAAATTATGCGTTCCATGAACGTTCATGCAGGACGAAATTGGAATATTCCCAAACAGCATCAAAGGGTTGCATTCGTTCCAAATAAAGATTTGCTCCCATGACAGGGGTCTTGAGTAATCGCGAAATGGAATGGTTCTAATAGGAACTACTACTTTTACTCAATTTGGGAATGTTAATAACCTGATCATAGCTTGCAAGTGAGAATCCTTATCATCCTTTCATGCATGTCGTTCTCCAACCCATGATGTCACTTTGGAAATCGAACCATCTTCCCTTCATCATTCGAGCCATTGTTTTCTGGAGACTCCCTGGACTGGGTTACCTCGAAAGACCGATTTGTTGCAGAATTCAAATGTCTTCCTCTGTGGTGTTCGTGGGGAAAGATCGAGCACTGCAAAGAAAGTATTGGAGACTAATTCTACCTTGTATGAGGTACTGACTCGCCTTAGCTGCTACTTTGGCGCCATCTTGCGCCAGTTGTGCGAAACTTTTTTTTTCTTGCCACTGTCAGATATATACACTGTTTCGCTTAAGAAAAACGCATATTTAAGATATAACACACCTCCTTCAAGAACGTCATGTATTCGTGATCAAATCGCACGTTAATCGAGCGCCCAAAAGCTGCTCATTCCTGGCCTTTTAATGTCAAAGACGCTTAAGCCTTTTTGAGTCGGGGTCGAACGTCCTGAACGTCCATGTCTTACTTGGAAATGGTTGTCGCCCACAATTATGAAAGCTACTGATTCCGCCTCACCCAAGAACTGGTCCATGTGTCCATAGTTTCTTTCTGGTTATGACCTATGAAACACTTGAATTGTGTTGCAGAGTGACGTTAACGGGCCAAAGAGATGATTACAAAGGTGAAAGAATGAATCCCAATCATCAGACGAGAAGTGTATTTAAACACGAGATGTGTGAAATGATGCTTGACTCCTTGAAGGGAAAGAGTTTCCATCCGTAGAGATTCAAATTTCTATTCTTGGCGATGTCATGATAATAATACAGTCGAATCCACATCATGGAATACCTCTTAATGGAATCCTCCTTTTAATGGAATACCATTGCACGGTCCCAATGTACGGCAGCACACAATACAGCAGTTAGTTTTGGTTATTGGAATACTCCGCATCATAAAATAAAGATCACCGGTCCCGCGAGTACTCCAATATACGCCGTCGACTGTAATTCGATTCTCTTCGATTGGATGCCTTACATTGCATAAAGAGGTAGGACATCGAAGAACGCTTGAGGGGAGACAGGAAGGGGCACGTTCCACACCTTGCACTACATCCTCCTTTCATTGCACGCCGATTGAATCTGACGAGGAGGTCGCCCAAGTCTAATGGAAGATGGAGTGGCTACTCTTCAGGGAGTCCAATACAATGCGAGCGCATCGCGAAAACTTTGTTATTGAAAGTGATTCTTCCATATCATTACGAGTCTTTCTTTACCTACTATCTCCTCCCCATGCTGCAGTCATGTAACGTCAACATATACGGTGAGCCTGAACATTCGCTGACGATGGTAAAGATGTACATTTTTATCAAATGTTTATTTTTCCTATTATAAATATTTCTTAACGGATGCGTTTCCTACGAATAGGGGTCACTGCATGCTCAATTCCTTCCCTCGACCTTCCAACGCTGAAGTTCAGAACCATCAAACATTTCCTGCCACCATGGTGTCCCTTACGGAAACGTCCTATAGGAAACCTATAGATATTTCTTATAGGAAACCTATAGACTTTCCTATAGGTTTTTGAAACNATCCTATAGGATTCCTTTAGGTTCCTATAGGATTCCTATAGGATTCCTATAGGATTCCTGTATATTCCTAAAGGAATATATAGGAATCATATAATACATTTTCGTAAGGGGTACGTCTGACCTTAGTAGAAACCTCGGAAATGTAAGACAGTTTGTGTTGGCATTACACCACCTATATATTTTCTACCGCTTCATTGGAACCAGCGTGATAGGGTATAGAGGATACCATATCGACCAGAGATATGCTTTCCTGAATAAAGGAGGCATCAGTAACGGAACGAGGGTAGGATAGGAAATTGTTGAGTCTCCGTTATCACAAGAACTAAGCAGTTCCAGAGATCTCTCCATCCCCAGTCGGCGTTCCCCGCCCCCGCATTAGACAACCTTCACTCGAATCTGCTTTCCTCTCCTCTCCCCTCCCCACTATTTATCCATGGTGATATCACCAGCTCTGACTACTCAACTGGGATATTATATAAAATATGACCCTAACGTCAGCGGAACAGAGTCACGTGGAAACGAAGTGAAAATAGTGAATCGACCACCCTCACCTCGATGCTCCACGTAATCCACTTCGAAAGGCGAAAGAAGGCATATTGACTGTGTTTCCTCATATCCAAGATGTTTCTGACGTCGGATAAACGCCCTCCGTTCAGTGACGTAACCAGGGTCTCGCCAGAAGGGATTAAAGAAAACAAAGAGGGGGAGGCTAAGATTCCCGAAACTTCTCGGCCGGCGTTGGGCGGCGGACGCTTTGGACCAGAGTCGGCGGAACAAGAACCGAACTTGCAGGGGCATCTAACCTCCAGTCCTCCCCACCCCCCCCCCCCCCCCCCCCCCACCCTTACAACGCCACTACATCCATTTCAATGGGCGGCACCAGTCCACCTAGCGAGATCCTGGAAATAGCGATGCAGTAAAGTTTCTCGGGTGTTTCACTGAATCAGGATACAATTATAGGAAGCAATGCAATTTGATTTCCGACTCCGAGCCTTCAAGAGTGCAAAACCAAACTATAATCGTGCAAATGAGAACGAGTCACAACAATGTAAGATTTGCTGCGATTTCCTGCTGTATTGAAATCCGAGTTGGAGACCAGTTCTTTGAATCCTTATCATAGTGTTATCTGGTCTGAGACGGTGGCGTAACCAGGGTTTCTTTATAACCGGAGCCAGGCGAAACGGAGTGGGGTTAGGATTTCAGCTTCTCACTAAAACGTGCGGAAGTTATTTGCAAGTGGTGGACGGTTGTGAAGGGGAAGGAGGGAAGGGGGGTGGGGAAATAGCCAGAGTTTGGGGCAGATGATCAAACTTAAGAAGGTTTTAGCTCCACTCAGGCCCCTCTTGCTCTGCCCCTGTTATGATATGGACGACAGGCCAGAGTGAAACCTTTCTGTGCTTGACGGCAGGGACTGCAGAAGGAAGTGTGGCATTGCATCTGCATTTAATTCTTGGTAAGAAGGAATGGCATCCTCCCGATTCTTGACGCTTCCTTTCCATTCACCCTGTTGACTTTCTGTGCCAGCTCACAAAGGATTCGTTCCATGTTCTGCGAAGTTGCGCATGTATCACATCTCGTATGCTACAAAGGCTCGAAACATTCTTTCGGAAATGATGCAAAGCCAATGTTATGGACGTACGTGCTGTCATTGCAAGATCCATTCTGTTGTAAATTTTAGAGGATCGATGGTACCTCGAGTGATGAAGCCCAAACCTTGACAGAAGCGAAGTGAACCCCTCTGGCCCCAACTCCATCATTTGGAGTCGAATGTGATTTGAGGCTAAATGAGGACTGTGCAAGTGACAAGTGACTAGGAAAATAGGTCATTGAGTGGCACAAGAACGAAAAGGTGCAAACATGGGAGTTTTCCTTACCCATGAGAGAAGCCAGAGCATATGAATGAGATGATTTTATTGTTGACACCGGGATTCCGTCCGCGGTGCTCTGGGCGCACGGAGAACCTCATTTGGGATCTTCTATTCCGCAGGTGTTGAATGCGAACCTTCGAGTAAATCATCTAAACTCGGATTCGACGGCATCTCTGGAGCAGAAGGAGAAAAGTGAGTTTCATGCTTCATCGATGCGCTCCTTTGTCCTCGCGTTGAATCATGTCATGCACGCGTTTCCGGCAAAAAAATTCCATCGATGAACGATTGAACTACATCCCATCGAGACAGAATGAATCCCTTTGTTAATATTGCCTAACAACCATGAGGGAATGGGCCCCTTGGATCCGTCGGAAATATCTACTCAACCGACATCTTCTGCGTTCTCATTCCATGATTCACTTGCAAGGTGGGCACGCCACGCCTCTCCCTTGCCCATTGTTCTTTCGCGCGTCGCTCTTTGTTCTTCGCTTATCCTCTTGTGCTCGCGCTGGCCCATTCTCATTTCCACTCGCATGGCTCCCTGACCTCATAGGGTTGGGATTTTACACTAGCAGGTGCAAGGGTACACCGAAGGTTCATTGGTAAAGACTTCTTAGTTATAAGCCGGCTTGCGCACAGTGGGCCAACGAGAAAAAATACCGTGCTGTCACGTTTCCGTGTTATCTCCTACCACTTTGAAACTTTTTCTGCTGGTTTACCAATTTCATGGTTCCTACTGCATAGGAGCGTCTTAGTTTATTCCATAGTCACTCTTGTATCGCCCCTTTCACTTACTCATCATCCATGAATCTTCCACCACGGATGACACCATTTCATGAGAGGGGTCAAACAAACGGAAAGCTGGGGGAAAACATCTGGGCTATACTGAGGATATGGGAGTGCCCTTCACTGTAAGACCTGCACCTGTTAGGTAGTTCTTCTGCCAATATGCAGTCCTTATCGTACCATAGTAACATGACTTTACTCAATTGTCCATTTCATTTTCATTACTGTAGCCACAAGCGAAGCGGCACGAGCGACCGAACAAAGTCATTTAGTGTTCCCGCATCCAATTAATATGGTAAAGATTTCGTTTCCTCTGACTTCCGTTTGTTTTGTCCGCTTAGCATGTTAACTGCAAAAATCCTATTTTGTATTTCTATCTCGTGGGACCAAGAACACAAGGCTAACGCATGAAATCTTGAGTGCCTGCGTCCCCTATGGAAGCTTTGGTGGAAAGAACACGAAGAACATTCGATAACGATGAAGCAAGCCGATAGTCGAAGAGTAGACTTCTATGGTGTAGGAATGAGAAACCTGGTAGATCAGTGGGCAAAGTGTGTCAGTGTTGGAGAATATGAGTGACATGCAACAGATCCATGTAACTAAACTGATTTTTATTCGAGAGTAAATCAGAAAGTAAAGGGAATTTTTATTTATTGATCTCAGACAGTTGGCTGTTTTGGTTGAAACAGGCTAGGTTGTCCCGCTATCTGTCAAAAATGCAATTGCACAGTTTACTGACAATTTTGATATGAGTGAGTTTCATACGAGTTTGTTTTTCGTAGTATTTTTTAAATGGCTCGGCCACACACTGCTTCTCTGTAGAGACTCAACAGGATATGAACTTGGAAGTTCTGAGACATCCTCCTTACAGCCCAGACCTCGCTCCGTCAGACTTTCACCTCTTTGGGCCGCTCAAGAACGCTCTGCGAGGTCGGCGATTTTCCAGAGACAGTGAGGTAATGGATGCGGTGCAATCATGGCTTCGACAACAACCGAAATAGCTTTATTCTGACAGGATAAAGAATCAGGTAAAGCGGTGGGAAACTTGTGCAATGAAGTCTGGAGATTAAGTGGTGAAATGTACTACTCTGTAAGCCTGTATCATTTCTGAATAAATTTTTTTAACGAGAAAATTCCCTTTACTTTTTAATTTACCCTAATATTTATTTTTATGGGTGTCTATGGGTATAAGCGCATCTCCGTTAAGCCGATTCCCGTCGGGGATCGTGGTGAGATCAAAGTAGTTTAACTGATTCGGTGCATGACACCTTATATTGAGAAATAACAAGAAACATTTCCTTCCTTTACTGTACCTCATAAAAGTTGGTTAAAGTTAAAGAGCCTTTATTTCCACGTCCACTCCCGCATGAAAGTTGCTGGCAAAAAATATTTTCACTAGAGGGTGGGTTTACGCACGGAAGTGTCTTTTTTTTTTTACATAAGAGTTCTTTTACCAAAATACATTTCCATGTTATTTCCATTCACGCATCCAAAAACACGAGAGCACTCCCATGCGGTAATAGTCAAAAGTCGTACTTGCACCCTCACCAATAATAATTTACATCTCAACCATCCTCCTTTGTAAATTTCCGCCAACTTTTTTAATTTTCTGAGAGCAATATACCTGTAGAAATGCGCTGATACTCATAGAAACGAGGAGTAAGCGACGGCATACGTGTCCCCGAAGTGCATGCAGTGGCTAGAGGAGTAAAATGCATGAAGAGTGGGTTCTCACCAAGTCTTCGCATTCAGAGGAGTTGAGGTTCGAGTTCAAAGCCTTTGCTCTGTGGGTGCCAGCAGTTTACAATAGCTCATGCAGAGAAGACCTATGCATTGCTATATTGAGTTTGAGATGATAAAGCTTTTGCACGGAAATTTAGAAGCAACCTAATCTGCTGCTAGGAATATGAGAATAGCATATTCAAACTTTTGATGCTCGATGAAGCCATAGGTCTCATGATCGCATCGCTATCGACAAGCTTCTCTTCGGGAAGGCTTATCACTCGTATGTGCTTGCACCCTCAACGTAGTTATGACTTCTCTTCGAAAGACCTCCCTCTCCGTCTCTCGTGCATCGCGGTTGGAACATGATCGTTGTCGCAGACTGCCACCGTGGCACCTTAATTCCGTAAGGATATTTTCCTGTGCCTTTAATGAATCCTATCCTATGTGTAAAGAAGCATCTCGCTGCTTCCATTCGTTCGTAATGTCTTGGCAGAGAGCTCCTACTATCCTTAATTTATGCATGACGTTGACACATAGATTTTCCGCAATTAGCAGTGTTGGCCTTATATGGAGAGGCCCAAATATCGCACTAAATGCAACTGGTGACGTTGCCTCATCCAAACATAGTCAAACGAAAGATGTGCTATGTACTTAAGCTATTAGCATTTACTTTGCCACATAATTTAATAAGACACTCAATACTATCATTCTAATCGTTCTTGGGTATGTAACTTAACTATATCTGAACCTTTCATTCCTCTCTTTGCAGATGTCCGAGTACAAAAACTACCTGAAGCGCCTGAAAGTGATCATAAAGAGGGAAAAGCCGCTGGACATGGATCACTTCCTGGACAAGTTGTCGGAGAAGGACCTCATTACCACGGTCGAAGAGAAGGAATTGAAAGAGAGGTCTACCTATAAGCACAAAGTCGACGGGGTCTACTTCATCCTGAATCAGAAGGACGCGAAGTCTACGTTCTACGACGTGGAGCGCATTTTGGAAGAAATGGAGAGATGCGACATCATCGCGGAAATGATGAAACGGTAGCATCCCTTTAGACTGGAATGCCTACCTCATCAAGGCAGCAAAAAACGAGTCACATTCTTATTGAACTGACATTAGGACTGCTACTAGCTGAGTTTTCCGTTGGTGTTACATCAAATTTTCGGACAATTTTCCAGAATTCAATTGATAATATTCTGGACCCTCTTTACACAAGATAACGAGCAAAACAAATGCAAACAATTTACTTTATTTACTCATTTTTCAAAATGGAAGCGAAAACAGGGATTCCTTTTCGATTTAAAAAATTATTTTCACCCTCTTTTATAGGCCAGAAAGACAGCACACGGGAGAAATCTTCCAGATATTCGTGGTTACCTTGACAGGAAAGACCATCGCTTTAGACGTCGATCCGAATACGACCATCAAGGAAGTGAAGAGCTGCATCGAAGAAAGGGAAGGCGTTCCACCCGAACAACAGCGGCTGATCCATGTTGGGAAGCAATTGGAAGACGACAAAAAAGTTTCGTTCTACAACATCGAGAGAGGCTCCAATTTGCATCTCGTATTACGTCTGCTGGGCGGAACTTCTCGCGAGACCTCTCAGGTAGGAGATGTTTTGCAGATTTTTTAATGGGATAGGTATCAGAGAGGATGCTTGAAATTGAGAACAACTGAGGTCGCATCTTCAGTTATATTTCTTTCCCATGCGTTGCCGTATGGAGAGAAACGTTCCTTCAATCCGCCATTTCTGAGGAAACATAGCGCGCAGCTCGTATGAGATGCAGCGCCAGTATCGGCCAACAATTCAAGTCACATCCTGCAGCTACGGTGGACACAGCGGGACGCTATGGAGGCCGTTCGTGCGTCATCGTACTTTTGAGTGCCTCGTATTCGCGTTTGTCTCGTGCCATTAATTTCCCACATTGGGTTGATGCCAAGCTTTAAAGAGCTTTAAGGATGTTTGTAACGTTTCAAAGCAACTTTGTAGTCGTTTGTTTCAAGTTTCAGTTTACGAAATCAAATGTTTAATTCCGCAACCCAGCATAGAAATAACACATTAGGATGAAGATTGCCTTTGAAAGACAAAAAAGCGTAGAAAGGATAAGCATATAAAAATTATTTTGAGAATCATGGACATTGGTTCTCATTTTATATCAGATTAAATAGGCGTCATACATAATAAACTAAACTTCCAAAATCTGTTTTTTTTTTTCCGCGATGCTGCAGTAATTTAAAGAATCGCCACACAATGATTTCACCGCTGAATGTTGTTCTCAAACAGAGATTCGAGTTCGCATCGTTCCGGTCCTGTTGGACATTGACCAACGGATATGTCGTAAAGACCTTTGAGGAAAGCGAAGACGAATCGGAATGGATGAGCCATTTGGGAGAAGTCAACTACATGGACTCTTGGATATCGTCGACTATATGGACCTGTGAAGACATGGACTCCTTTGGGTACCCTGACAGCTGGAAGCTTCAGCACAATAACTCTACTGTGTGAATGTGTTCATGAGCACAATTTCTTTCTTGTCGTAATATAGATAATACATTTCTTCTCCTAATCCCAGTTTCTTGTATCCTCCAGTCCCGCTGAATATCATGGCATCATTTTCCATTATAATTCTAAAATGCCGTTAAGTACAGCCAGGCTCTAACTCCTTTGGGATATTCAGATAATTACGAGGTATCAACATTTCAGTCCGACTGAATTTATCATATAGTGCGCATAACTTGGGGATTTCAACCCTTCGCACAAATCCGTGCTTCCCATTTGAAAATGGACTAGCGCTTCAAATAGACTGCTCGATATTGCAGACATGCATCTCGTTTCTGTCTTTGTTATTCCGAGCTTTTTCTACTGTATGCGAGATGTTTCAAAAAGTCAGGATACTGATTTTCTAATATATTGAATGGGATCCGCTATCTACTACTGTAGCAATAAACTATATAGTGCGCTTGAATACCCCAAGGAACGACAGGGCTATGGATATTCGCATTCTTGCCATGCAACCTTTGCAGTCGGGTGCGATATAGCCGGTCGCTCAAGTTCAGATTGGGCGAATTCAGGAGCAGCGAGTTTGCATAAAATTATGCTTGGAACTCGGGAAAACGGCGCTGGAGACTCACGACGTGTCGCAAGAAGCCAATGAAGAGTGCACTCTAAGAGTGGAAAGGTTATTATATGATACTAGCAAGAATGTTTGCCATTCGGGCAAACAAACTCGCTATTGTTGGGCCTTCTGCCCTCCATTCCCTGCATAGTGATTCATTCATTAAATTATTTTCAAAGTGGCAAAAACGCATTAAAAGTATGTGTTCGTCGGTATGTGTGTCGAGAGAGAACAAACCGATATTTTCATCGGAATGATTTGCTCCTATGGTTTCTTGAGTGCCTAAATTCAAATCTCTTCATAATCTGCCCTGAGGGGTCATTTTGAAAAGTAGGACATGTACTAAGCAATCGAACAGGAACTTCTGCTCCAAATGTCAACTTTCTTTAGTTCTCTCCATTGAATCAGAAACGTTTCTGGAAAATGCACCATTTCCCAAAAATATGCCCTCAGGGACATTACCTAAAAATTAACATTTTTACTGAAATCAGAACTAACTCGGAGAACTACGTGCATACCGAGCTTCAGACTTATCCATTGGCTCTTTTGCTGGTGCCAAAAATAATTTTGGAAAAGCCGACGTAGCAAAAAGCTGTGCCCTGAGGGTATGCACCATAAAAGCTGGATTTTTCTGAACTCACTATCACGCAGTTATTGTTGTACCAAGTTTCATATTTCTATTTCTGTACAATTCAGTGGACAAGAAAAATTATTTGAAAACGTCACCCCCAAATGTATGCTCCCAGGAAATGCATATGAAACGTGACATTTTTCCTGAAAGTTTTGTCTCACTAGACACGTCTATGCCAAGTTTTAGCTTTCTATGTCTCTCCGTTTGACTGCAGCTAAGGTTTTTTGGTTTTTGTTAAGCGTCGGCCCGACACAGAGTTCGTGAATGTCTTCTACGGGTTGGGGTCTCCGTCTCACTCTACAGCTCGCAGTTTCTTTCGAGTCTTTGCGACTGTCGGATTCGTTCTCGAGAACGGGAGAGAGCGGCTGCTGCGTAGTGTTAAAAAAGCCGCTGACTGAACTCGCGTATTCCTGAGAATGTTACAAATGTTACACGGTTAGCCAAGGCCAGAGATGTCAAACTTGATCGATCTGGGGGACGGATGGAACCCTTCAGGAGTGGTTGGGTCCAGATTAGCAAATCTTAAACTAAAGTTTCAATTGCTAAAAAGTTGAAAAAGTCCACGCTCCTCCAAAACCAACTGTTAGAGAGGACTTCGCTGTCCAGACGAAATAAATTAGCTGGCCGGAAGTTAGACACCCTTGGCCTAGACCGGCCCGAAGTTCGTGGTCATGCTCGAGGACGGGATAGAGCAGCTGCTGCCTATCGTTGAGAGGGCCGCTGAGTTTTAGGGCTGTCGACTAATACTCGGGGATGCCAGAGAAACAGTTTGTGGAAAGCTTCCGCGGGTTAAGGTGCCTATCTCACGAGCTAGAGCTCGCACTTTCTCCCTGGCTTTCGCGACTGTCAGATCTGTTTTTGAGAATAAGAGGGAGTCATTGTACGAATTGCGCCCCCCCCCTCAAAGAAAGGGGTGTTCACCCCTTGATTCGAACTTTCATGCGGGAAAACTCACGTACAACACTTGGAGTCCCATTTTCCTCCTTGCGAAGGAGATTAACTTCCGAGTGCGAAAGTGGCGGGATCCCATCTGGTGGGATATAACAGGGGGGCTTATCCTTGGATCGCCAGGACGCCACCGGTCGTGTCGTAACCATCCCGTTTCTATATTTGTATTTTTCACTAATAGCTTTGCATGAAAAGTGATGGTGATGGTTTTAACGGACGATGCGGACAGGGTTGTGATCTATAGGAGAAAGTGTCGATCAATGCGAGTACTGGGTTCCCAGCAATAAACTGATAAAGCAGTTGCTGCCCAGAGCGTTGAGAGAGCCACTGAATTTAGGGCCGCCGAATGAACTCGGGAACTCTTCATAAAGAAGTTCGTGGAAGTCTTCAACGGGTCGGCTTGGATATATAGATTATTACACAAATCCAAATTATAACTGGGCGTTGGAATATCCCCGACTGGGGAAGAGAAAATCGACCGGAATTCTGAAACCCCCTTTAGAGGCTGAACTATGCGTGGCCCTCTTATGAATGAATTCGTGCCCCAGCAAGAAAGGGCGTGAGAAAGGGTTACTGGAAATCACAAGAGAAATCAATTTTCGAAGGCTTTCCCTTTGTTCAATCCCCCCCTTCTCTATGGGAGGCACAAACGTTAGACGTAGGACATCACCAGCAGACCGCCCTCAGGTCCCGCCAAGGCCTTCCATTTTCCGTTCAAAGGAAACTCAATAAACTCAATTCAGGGCCAATGAGCCTATAAGAGTGAACCCGTGGTCTTCCAGACAACTCATCGAAGGCATGTAACATTAGGCGAATCGCAGGCCTATTCATGCTTTCACGAACCATTTTAGTGCGGACATGGAACGTTAGGCCTTTCTGGATCTCCTCGAACCGTCTTGACTTTGCCTGAGGAGAGAATTTCTGCAGACAGTGGCGTGCGGCTGCAAGTCATGCACTCCATGACCAGTTCGAACGAGAAAACCAGGCGTTTACCAATGATCATAAGCGTACATCACGTTACGTATTAATACGATTTTGTCCCTATTTCCATTCGATTCAAGGTGCTTCATTTAGGTCATGCGCTCGACACTCGCGTCACTGCGATGCGCTGTATCATGCATT
>CAJPEV010003214.1:0-33388 GCA_905338385.1 Darwinula stevensoni | reverse complement strand
CTCGAACGAAGGTTAAGGAGGGGCGATCTCATCCAGGCTTTCAAGATAATTAAAGGAATAGATAATGTCGAGTGTGATAGGTTTTTCCAGTTTGATGGCAGCAAGAGAACGAGAGGTAACCGACTTAAGTTGCGCAAGCCGCTGGTGCAGCTCAGGTCGAGACAGGAATTCTTTACTTGCACAGTAGTGAACGCGTGGAATGCGTTAGATGACGAAGTAATGGCTGCCCCTTCTATGACAATCTTTAAGAAAAAACTGGATGCATTCATGGACGTGCAAAAAGGTGGGGGGGCAATGTTGACGTTAGGTACTAGAAAGTAAGCAACAATGATAGGCAAATAAACAAAAACAAAAAAAATACAAAAATACAATACTACTTAGCTTTTGTAGGGTTAGGCCTACCCTAAAATTAAGGAACTCTCGACCTCGACACGTGATATCGAAATGAGCGAAATCGCCTCTTGATATCACTATCTTGAATCTTGAAAAAAAACTACCGTGAGACGTGTGTCTCGGTCAGCACGACAATCGCGTTTCACTTTCCTCCAGTCGAACATGCTTTTCCTTAAAATCCGAAATCCACAACGAGAAACATTTGACTTTCCTTCTCGCACTTGATTTTCATATTACCACATTTGACTTAGAATACCTCCATGTTCAAATATTCTCCTGTTGCAAATTTTTCATATTACCCGCTTCTCACCAGAATGTCACAGATATGCAGAACGTTAACCATAACACATGATTATCAACTTTTTTCGACAGTTCCACCGGAATGCAAGATAACAGAGGAAGGTGTCTAATATATTGGGATACGAAACGTGACGAATTCAGGGGATCCATGTCAACTTTGGGACTCCGGAAAGGATATGACTCACTTTCCTCAATTGATCGGTCATAACTTTTGTCGCAATCCTGAAGATGTCGCAGGAACCACTCATTTCTGCATCAATTCAAAGACCTTAAAATTTGAAATGTGTGACAAAACATTTTGCCCAATGAGAATGCGACCAAGAAAATGATATGTTTGGTAAGAACTTCAGAAGATCTCAATGGACAAATACCTCCAGAAAATGCTTATTGGGTATGACCTCACTTCTCTCTACGTTTGTCTCACTTCGTACCACCGTACTCAGCACATTTACGGAAAACGTGTTTGGACAATCACGTACGATTCGACTGTTCGAACTTTCCCAAACAAGTAATGATTTTTTGGATTTGCATAAAGTGTGATAGAAGGTGATCGTCTGTTCGGCTGAAAGTATTTACCGGTACAGTTTGGACTCCATGATTAGTTGCAAATCAACTGTGGTCCGTCGTCATGACGTTGAAAAGTAGATGGAAAAGAGCTCTTTGACGAATCACGAAAATGTTTCATTATACTTCGACATCTAACATCGTACATGAATGGCAAGTTCAATTTTGAGTTCTGAGTCTTCATTCCCGATATTTGAGAGGTGAGGAACGAGAACATTGGAAAATTCGGGTGACAAACAATTGCATGAGCAAAGTCAACGTGAGGGAATGTGGCACGCTCCTTGTTGCGGGCTTAATGCGTGTTCATTTCATTACTGTAGTAAATGTTTTTTTAATGTTTTGTTGCACTTCTAGCATTCTATGATTCTTTTTCAAAGCACAGGTGGAATACATATTTTCCTATTCGTGTCAGCAGATTTTGTGCGAGAAATAAGGGTGAAAATAACCTTGCACCTAAGTCGAACTTTTATGCAGAAATTCGCCAATTCCTGCGTTGACACGAACTTTTGCGTGTATTACCTGGGTCCAATCGAAACGGAATTACTTCTGAAAAACATTATTCATATTATACATTGCCCATGTCTCCACAAATTTGTCCCCCTTAGGATGATGGGCACATACCTAATGATGTCAATTTCCTCAAAATTTCTCAATAAAGGCGATTTCCTGATTCAGATATCTAAGATGGTGCAATTGGACACCACGAATGAGAGCAACCGCATGAAACGGTTGGTAATCATGTCAAATTTGAGTTAGAGAATGGCTTAAATGAAAAAATATTTGCTAAAATATGTTCTTAGCCAATGAAGACATGACGCAAGCTATTATTACCACGCCCACTAAAGACCAAATTCTGGAATCCAAGATTCTCTATCAGTGACAAGAATAAACATACATTTTGATCGTCCTTGGTTGACTTTCTCGAGCGTGTCATGACGCAATTTAAAACGGACCTCACTTCGGAAATCTGAGAGGTTGTGGGGTACCCAACGGAAAATAACGCTTGTGAAGCCCCAAAGGCCTATGAAGAGAGTCAGAAACAGATGAACCAATGTTCGAATGATTTTCTATCTGTGCAACAAAAATAAAGTTGGGGGTCTTCAGGAAGAATTTATTGGACCAACTCCATGTTTTCTTGCGTCACTGTAGCTGGAGACCCACCCGTTCGGGGATCATCTTCAATGGAAGCTCGGGGGCGTTTGAATTAATGGAGCCACATATAAACTTTGGAAATGTTAGGAACGTTGTCGTCGAATGCCTCCACCAGGCCCTCATGAGATTGTTTGAAATCCAGTTCCACTCGGAGGTCATGAAGGATCCTCCAGCTGAATCCTTCACGAATGGGCTGCATCCTCAAATCTTAAAGATGCAAAAACTGGAACAGGAAAACTAGCACAATTCTGAAACATCCAGAGGTACTGTCACAAGGAGTGGCAGTCGGCCTACACAAAATAATAGTTACGTGTTAAAATGTTCAGGACTTCAAAGCCCATGCATTCGAGAGTAGCCATGAACGTTCAATATGACCATCGTATCTCAAATACGTACTAATCAAGTTTAAATTTCTACCTCTACGAGATTTCTTACCAGATTCCTAGTAGATGAAAATATCGTATCGTTCTCTCTCGGCACACATTTCGACAGGCACAAACATTTAATACGTGTTTGTCATTTTGAAAGTAAGTTAATGAAGGAATCACTAACCAGTACAATGCAGCGCCCGTATATGCAAGTATCTGGACTGTACTGGTACTGGTTAGTACTGGAGAAGAATCGGCTTCACACGCCTGTAGATTTTGAAACCGATCAGACTCGCGCGAACAATTTTTTAACCTGAAAGAAAATTGTTTTGGAGGCAAGCATCATTCGCTACGACGGTTTAAAGCACAGCAGAAATCACATCAAAGAACCATTCGACAAGCCCTTTCACAGGTTTGCAAGTCGAATCTCTTCACAATTTCCCACCGCACTCCATCGAACACTTCAACAGAGGGATTCCAGTACCCTCCAACGGCGTGTATGGTCCCGTTGAGATACACGAGACCGTGTCCCTCCCGACACTCTACCATGCTGGGCAACTCCTGCCATGCATTCTGCTTCGCATCATATGCATACACCTCCTTTTTCCCACCTCCCCCAGCGAATACTATACCCCCTGCCTCTTTGCACGTGAGACCAGGATACAACGCGCCTCGTGGGAGGTCAGCTAGCTGTTTCCAATTTGATTCCCGGAGATCAAGGCGCTCGTACCTGGTGCCGTTTGGAGGCCTTCCACCGATGACGTGGAGGACAGAATCCTGGTAGAATGCTCCTGCGCCGTACCGGGCGTATTTCATGTCACTCAGTTGAACCCAGTCGCCTGTCTCTGCGTTAAACTGGAGCACCACCGCCTGAGTTCGTTTGTATTGATCGTAATTTCCACAGACGAACACGGAACCAGGAGAAGCTGCAGTCGCAGCCCATTGTATGTACGCCGGAGGCTTTGGCCCTTCCTCCCAAGCACTTTTCTCGATGTCGAAGATTTTCATCTCGTCGCACGCAATCAAGTACAGTTTTCTAAGGGTGCCAGCAAAAGCCTTATTAGTTGTCTCACGCCTAAATGGCTGGTATTCGTACGAATAACCTGGATGGAGCATTCCCTCATCGATACTCCAATCGTTTGCATTAATGCAATACATTTTCCATACGTTACTCTTGGCCCCAAGGCACCATATCTTATTTGATAGAGTCCCGCGGTGCCTGGACTTTCCCCCAAGAACAGTATGCCGAAGTTCGGGAACATGGTAGTCCATCGCATTAATGCACACATGAAGACAACTCGGATTGTCTGCAATAGCAGGATCCCTTGCGACTACCATCTTGCGGTACTCATACGGCAGAAGGGGGAGACGAATTTTATCGAGAAGATCCGGCAAACGACCCTTCCGGCCTTCATCATGATCCGCCCACATCCTCATCGCTTCATAGACTTCCCTCTCAGAGGAGATTTCCAGATCTTCTCGTTCCAAAAGCGCAGCCAGCGTCTCGAAAGAGACACTCAGAAAGTCCCCCAAGCCGACGACCTGATAGAACCGCGCCGAAATGGTGGCAATCGCCGCTTCCTTCAATTCCTGGCATCCATATTCCTCCGCAACTTGGAGGAGACGAAAGGCATTCTCCAGGCTCAGCAGTTCCAGAAAGACCTTCCCGATGGAGTTGCAAAGGCGCTTCAGCCCCAGGAAGTGAGCGTCCTGCAGCGCCGCCAACGCGCCTTCCACTCCCTCCACCTCTATCCTCGTCCCGTGGATGTAGTCCCAGACCGCCTTGAAGCCCGCCGCGGTAAAGCCCTCCAGCCTTATCTCGCCTGGGACTGGGTCCTTTAAATCGGAGAACAGCTGGCGGAAGTAGGGGGAAACGGCCGCGAGGATCCCCTTGCAGGAGTGGAACTCGGCGCCTTGGATCAGCATAGTTACGTCGCACCATCTGGGTCCGGTGAGGAAGTAAGCAGCGATGTCCGCTGCCAGCCCGGTGTGATCATCCAAATCCTTCTGGATCACAATCTTCTTTGTCCTCTCCATGGCTTCAGGGAAGGGACATCAATTTATTCTTCCCTGATCACAACCTTGGAAGCTTCGTCGTTTTTCGCCGGAATTCTTTACTTGAAGAGTGGCGAACGCGTGGAATGCGTTTGATGACGACGTAGTGGTTGCCCCCCTGCGACTTTCATGAAAAAGAAACTGGATATTTTCATGGACAGGCAGAAACGTGGGGGCAATGTTGAAGTTAGGGACTAAGCAGTACGCAACTAGGATACGCTAAAAAAAAAATCCCAAAAATCCAAAAATCCTTATCTTCAAGAGGACTAGGCCTACCCTAAAATAAGGAACGCTCGACCTCGACACGTGATATCGAAATGGGTGTAATCGTCTCTTGATATCACTAATCATCTTGATACTGTTGATACCTTGAACTTTCCGACCTACGGATGTTTAATTGGGCATGACTCAAAGCACTCAAGACCGGATTAAGTCGACAGTTTCTTCATATTTTGACCCAGTGGCACGTTTTATTTTTGTGAGAACAATGCTTCTAACATTACGGCGGCCTTTTCTACATGCAATTATCACTATTAACACATGGCTTGAATTATTGATTGTTGTGTTAAAGCATTTCCAACTCACGAGAGTAATGCATAACCAGCTCTACGTTCATCTTCTAATATGTATATCAGCACGCGCACCATTTGATATCCTGTTTACTGTGTCATGCTCTACTTACGAAGCCATGGATCCAACTGTCCCTTTAAATTATCAATTAAAGCTGAAACAGTCATTGAAATTGAGACAGTCCAGCACATGTTGTCACCTGAGGTGGAATGCTCCAACTATAAGCACCTTTAATTCACCTCTAAATGGGCATTGCATAATTCAGGCAGGGGTGCTGAAAAAAGCTGGCAAGCATTTCAAAACCTTGTAACTGTCAAATATCGAATGCGTATCCACTGTAATTTTTTTGCTCGATTTATGAAATTGTTTCGCCCATGGAAAACGGTAGAGCGTTTTTTTAAACCACCCTATAAATGATGACGGGATTCATCAAGGCCTACCTCTCTTTCTCACTATTAATAAGTTGGGCTCTGGAATATCCACTCCTTCCGGGTGGAACTCCAGGAAATTATTATATTTTTATTTTTGCACTTTGCCTACAATTAGAACGAAGGGTCTCGCTTCCAGGCTACGGAGCGGAAACCGCTAAAAATTAGCACGAAAGCGATTGGGGTTTCCTTAATGACTGTATGCACCCTCCATCATCGATCGAACGCGTGCCTGAAATTCTAAAGTCGTGCCTCTAGAATGCCACGATGAGGAAATTCGCTGTAAATTGTTACGTCCAGTTCCTTCTGTTCCTTCGGTGAATACTAAGTGTGTCGATCGAAAGCTTACGACATGGTGGCGATACTCATTAGGCAGCCTCCATCCGACTGGGGACTCGATCGCTGAGCGAGCCTCTCTGGCCCGAGGCGCGGATCGCGTCTCTGCGTATTCTCCCGGACTCAACAGGGATCCGTATACTTTGCAGAGCTCCAAATCACATATTCATCCATTACCGAAATTCGAAATACTTGAGTCGTTATAAAACGACTTGAGTCCTATTTGGAGGGAATCGCTGAAAATTTGCGATAAGGCAAATCCCGTCTCTCACGACGGGAAAGGTGCCACTTGCTCCCGTACTTAGTTATGGACAATGGAGGGCAGCCTCTTTTCTCCATCTCGAAAACGTTGCGGTTTATGAAAAATCCTGCCTAAACAAGATTTGTAGTCTAGCTTCCACCTTAACCGGTGGTAAAAATGTTTGAACTGCGCGCCTTCATTTCAGTCTAATACTCCCTGAAATAGGACCATCCTCAACCTCCCCTCTCCCGGGAGGTCAGCCAACGTTCCGTCTTTCTCAGCTTCTCCAAAATGACTCATCTCATGAAACATCATTTTCGGACAAGATGGTTATGTGGTTTAAATCAGCCGTCGGCCCACTAGCCAAAGGTGCCCATCGGTACAGCACTAGTGTACATTGAATGAGGAACCTCACCAAATGTTGGATATGACGTGAATACAGACTGGAAGTAGTTAAATCGACTTGCACTAGCATGAATCACTGCTTAACCTATATATTTAGTTATTCGTCAGCAATACCGACCTCATGATCACAGGATTCAAATATTCTAATTCTTATCATTATTTAGAATGAAAACGTCACCTTCTAAAATGACCTAACTTCACTTCACATTCTAAACAGCCTCTAAAATACACACCGGATCACGAGAATCGTCCAGCAACGAGGACAGGAACGCGACGTAGTGTCGAGACAGAGGAAAGCCACTGCTCGTTCGGATTCAAAGCCAAGGCACGTGGGGAACCCAAGGTCTACATACACATACCTCCTGCCGTCGTGGGTATTAGGAAAGGAGTATCACGGGTCGACATATATATGTCATGTGCTACCTACTTGCCCAAGCGCTCGCTGCATTCCACTAAACCGCCAGAAGGTTCTCGAAGGATCGTATCGTAATGGATCATAACGCACCCAATCGTTTCCTTGTTAAGACAAGTGACGAGAGTATTTTATTGGAATGTGCGTGTGTGTTTCAGTATCGCTTAGGTAAAAATTAAAGAATGAAATCTCTCTCTCATAAAAACCGTTACTGAACTCGTAACTTCGTTAACGTTTCATATCAGATCATGAAGAATAAATGTCATCGATTGCAAGAATAGATGCCAATAATGTATGCTATCATTACCAGGATTGGTCCGTGGACCGTGCTGCCATCAAACTTAGAGACAAGAGCCCAAGTTCTAGGGAAAAAGGTGGAAAAGTATTTTGAGGTCACATATGAATGTACACATGGAGCCGTGTGCAACGGAAATGCTACGAGAGGATACACTCTCCTGGCACGGTCTAGAAATTCGACTGTAGCATTTGGCTTTACTCATGTCGAACATGCTTTTCCCTAAAATCCAACATCCACCACAGCCACACATTTGACTTTCCTTGTCGCACTCGAATTTCGTTTTTTCATACTTGTCTTCGAAAACCAATAAATGGATGTAGAACCCGGCAGAAATGATGTAGATCAGTCTGCTGGAGGCAGTCCACCACTGTGTGTCCAGCCGATCCACTACCATCTTTCCATGGTCCACCTTTGTACTTTCAAGGTTAATGCAAGAGTTATGTAATTAGTGAGAAACGACCCGGACTTATATGCTTCTTTGGGTAACATTTTCGTAGATAATATTCAGCTCAGTGTTTTTTGGCAATTTATGACAAGTCAAAGTGAGGGATTCTCTCCATAGAAGGATTCCCTGCACATCCACCCAAAAGTTGTCCACTACTTCCCAGGTCACCCTACTAGCATGAAGAAAGAACTTCGGAACGGATTACCTAATGCTTTAAGTTCTTGGTATGTACCCTTTTTGAGTTTGTAGTGTACTCTCTTTTCACACCGGCTTAACGAAGAAACTATCAACTCCCAAACGGATTTAGTTTATATTTGATTTCTAAGAAGTTCCAACGCCCGGAGCGTTGTTTGAGCGTTGTTTTTTTTTCTATATATTTTGGTGAGGAAGCAGGGAACTAGGAGAGAGCCACAAAAACTAAACGGCATCAAAATGCATAGCAAGAAGGATTTGCACCAATCTGCAACAATACACTATTCAAAAGATAACCCTGAAATCACTGGAGTATTCTCAAGGCATTGAATATAACAAACTCGCTATGGACGCGCCTTCGGCGCCATATGACCAAAGAAATTCCATAATACATTCATAGCATTTGTTTTTTAAGCACACCCCTAATGATGCTGTCAGGCCCCTTGGATAATGCGTTTGGCGATTCTCGCGCCTTTGGGGGTCGCATATAAAATAATTGTTTCGGAAAATATTCATCATCTGATTTCCAGCATAACGATCATGAGGCATTCAGTGCATCGTTTGGTGTTCCGATATTGAATTAAATCCTCGCCTGTGATCGTCACACTCATATTTGCGCATAAATCTAAAAAAAATAGTAGCTCTTACTTCAGAGTTTGAAGGCGATAATTCCACGTAGACGTTCGATAATTTTATCGTTAACATATACATTGTGGCGCAAGTACTCTACGGAAGTCCCCTCTTCAAACTCTTCTAAAGGTTCTACACAGTTGTCTATTAAAAACGCGTCATTCCGTTAAAGCAGCCGGTCGACATACCTTCCCGTTTCGTTGAAATGTACATAGTGTACGGCCTAAGCGTCCGTAAGTGGAGCTATCTTATTTCGAAATGTCGATAGAATATCTACGCAAAGGGACGGTCTTTTTATCTTGGGTAAGCGTAAACGTTCCCATGGCCATGCGTAGTTGAGCACATAATTGGAAGTGAATACTGGCTTGCCGTATCCAGCTTCCGGAGCGCGCAGCCCGATTCCGAAAAGGATTCTCGGTCAGATGGGCCGAGAAGTTCCTGAGAAGTTCCTTGATGCGAATGGGTCGGGCAAGATTGGTGTAGGTCTCCGCGTCCGTGCAAGGGTTACCAATACGCCTGCTAACACAGTCCCCTCAGGGCAAGTACATTCCTTGTTGCACTTCATCTGGAATTCGTATAGAATAAGCACCTATTTATTTTCCCTCCTGCTCCCCTTAAGGAAGAAAATGTATGTCAGTGGTGTCAGCCTAAGCATCCATCCATGAGTTGGGTCAACGCCTGCAAAGTCAGTCCCCACTTCCGCGAAACATGCCCCCAGGGAATGGACCCCCAAAGTTGGGCATTCCTAGCTGGACATTCTCTAGAGTCGACAACCTAGCAGCTATTCCTAGCAAGAAGTGCATGCCTGGAAATGTCATACGCCTAAGCGTCCGAGGGTTAGACCTAGGCTTACAAAATGAGACCCCCCCCCAACCCCGAATGTGCCCCCAGGGCACTTACCCCCAAAGGTTGGAATTTCTCTTGAGTCAGCAATCTAACAGCTATTTGAGCTTCAGCCTCTCATCACGTCTAGAACATGGTTAGAATTAGCGTAAGTCATCATCTCTATATATTTCTATATATTGCGTTTTCCAGCAAAAAAGAGGAAAACACTTGGCAAACATCGACAATAACCGCCAAAATCGGCAGTTGCGATATAATCGAACATGTCAGTGTTAATTTCCGCGATTTTCAGGATTCCAGCGAACGACGGTTAACATGACATTTCATACATGAAAGAAACAGATGGAGAATATCGATATTTTGTAAAGAATTCTCATGTTCCGAATGAAATGAGAAAAGTAGTGTAAATTTCAGCGTAAAATGGATTCCAGCGAAAAACAGTGATAATGCGTTTTCTAAAAAAAAAAAGAGGAAAACGACGAAAATCGACATTATGCACAAAGATAGCCAGTTGCGAAAAAACCGAGAATGTCGGTGGTAATTTCCTCGAAAACTTGGATTTGAGCGAACAACGGTGATACTGCCATTTCCTACATGAAAGAGCGATACTGGCGGAGAATGACATTTCGCAGAGTTTGCCAGTTTCGAAAAAAAGGAGTATATTGTAAGTTCCGCGAAAATCAGTATTTGAATAAGCATCGGTGGAAATGTCCTTTTCTGCATCAAAGAGTCTGGTCGTGAAAATCGAAATTTCCTAGAAATATTCTAGATTCTGAAAGAATCGAGATTCTCAGTTCGACATATATGCAAAAAAGAGGATNTTTTTTTTCTATATATTTTGGTGAGAAAGCAGGGAACTAGGAGAGAGCCACAAAAACTAAACGGCATCAAAATGCATAGCAAGAAGGATTTGCACCAATCTGCAACAATACACTATTCAAAAGATAACCCTGAAATCACTGGAGTATTCTCAAGGCATTGAATATAACAAACTCGCTATGGACGCGCCTTCGGCGCCATATGACCAAAGAAATTCCATAATACATTCATAGCATTTGTTTTTTAAGCACACCCCTAATGATGCTGTCAGGCCCCTTGGATAATGCGTTTGGCGATTCTCGCGCCTTTGGGGGTCGCATATAAAATAATTGTTTCGGAAAATATTCATCATCTGATTTCCAGCATAACGATCATGAGGCATTCAGTGCATCGTTTGGTGTTCCGATATTGAATTAAATCCTCGCCTGTGATCGTCACACTCATATTTGCGCATAAATCTAAAAAAAATAGTAGCTCTTACTTCAGAGTTTGAAGGCGATAATTCCACGTAGACGTTCGATAATTTTATCGTTAACATATACATTGTGGCGCAAGTACTCTACGGAAGTCCCCTCTTCAAACTCTTCTAAAGGTTCTACACAGTTGTCTATTAAAAACGCGTCATTCCGTTAAAGCAGCCGTTCGACATACCTTCCCGTTTCGTTGAAGTGTACATAGTGTACGGCCTAAGCGTCCGTAAGTGGAGCTATCTTATTTCGAAATGTCGATAGAATATCTACCGTTTCCCTGCCAGAAAAATAGAACCCATTCGCATTTGCAAGGGTACCGGTACGCATCAACTCGTGTATTAACCTTCACTTATGACCGAACGGCATAGGTCGAAGGCCTCGCGCGTCGGGCTAAGGCTAAAGGATTCTCGGTCAGATGGGCCGAGAAGTTCCTGAGAAGTTCTTTGATGCAAATGGGTCGGGCAAGATTGGTGTAGGTCTCCGCGTCCGTGCAAGGGTTACCAATAGGCCTGCTAACTCAGTCCCCTCAGGGCAAGTACATTCTTTGTTGCACTTCATCTGGAATTCGTATAGAATAAGCACCTATTTATTTTCCCTCCTGCTCCCCTTAAGGAAGAAAATGTATGTCAGTGGTGTCAGCCTAAGCATCCATCCATGAGTTAGGTCAACGCCTGCAAAGTCAGTCCCCACTTCCGCGAAACATGCCCCCAGGGAATGGACCCCCAAAGTTGGGCATTCCAAGCTGGACATTCTCTAGAGTCGACAACCTAGCAGCTATTCCTAGCAAGAAGTGCATGCCTGGAAATGTCATACGCCTAAGCGTCCATCTGAGGGTTAGACCTAGGCTTACAAAATGAGACCCCCCCAACCCCGAATGTGCCCCCAGGGCACTTACCCCCAAAGGTTGGAATTTCTCTTGAGTCAGCAATCTAACAGCTATTTGAGTTTCAGCCTCTCATCACGTCTAGAACATGGTTAGAATTAGCATAATTCATTCACCATCGTCTCTATATATTTCTATATATTGCGTTTTCCAGCAAAAAAGAGGAAAACACTTGGCAAACATCGACATTATGCACAACGTTACAGTTCCGAAAGCATGGAGCATGCCAATAGTAATTTCCGTGAAAATTTGGATTCCAGCAAAAAACGGTGATAATGACATTGCCAACACGAAAGAGCTAAAATGGTGGGGAATATAGACAACGTGGACAAAAATCGCCAGATGAAATACAGCATCTTTGTAATTTTCCGCGAAAAACCGGATTAGAGCGAACAACAGAGATAAGGCCTTTTTTTGCAAAAAAGAGGCACTTGGTGAACATCGACAATATGCGCCAAAATCGGCAGTTGCGATATGATCGAACATGTCAGTGTTAATTTCGGCGATTTTCAGGATTCCAGCGAACTACGGTTAACATGACATTTCATACATGAAAGAGAGAAACAGATGGAGAATATCGATATTTTGCAAAGAATTCGCATGTTCCGAATGAAATGAGAAAAGTAGTGTAAATTTGAACGTAAAATGGATTCCAGCGAAAAACAGTGATAATACGTTTTCTATAAAAAAAATGGAGGAAAACACTTGACGAAAATCGACATTATGCACAAAGAAAAAATCGAGAATGTCGGTGGTAATTTCCTCGAAAACTTGGATTTGAGCGAACAACGGTGATACTGCCATTTCCTACATGAAAGAGCGATACTGGCGGTGAATGACATTTCGCAGAGTTTGCCAGTTTCGAAAAAAAGGAGTAAATTGTAAGTTCCGCGAAAATCAGTATTTGAATAAGCATCGGTGGAAATGTCCTTTTCTGCATCAAAGAGTCTGGTCGTGAAAATCGAAATTTCCTAGAAATATTCTAGATTCTGAAAGAATCGAGATTCTCAGTTCGACATATATGCAAAAAAGAGGATTCGAGCTAACAACGGGGATATAGTCATTTCCTGCATGAAGGATTCGATATGTAAAATTATTGGTCAGGTAGAGGCCATTACCGGTATTTTACAAGTAATTTAAATTTCCTTTCTTTTTACCGATGTATTGCCACTATTGTAGGAAATTCACTTGAACCAGCAATCTAAAAGCTATTTGTGTACCTAGTTTCAACCTCTCATCACGTCTAGAACATGGTTTGAATAAGCGTCAGTCACCTGGTCAGTCATCTAGTGATGTAATAATGCGCAATAAATGGAAAGGACGCAATATTTCAAATTTGGGAAACACCTCCATTGGATGAGGCATATCGAACTTCGGGACAGTATTCCAGTCAAGAAATATAAAGAGGGAGTTGGATAATAAAACTGCTCTTTTCAGATAGCAGAGTGCCATATATCGGAACATATGAGGTGGTAATAAAATTCCAGGACTGATTTTTGTTAGTCTGTCAATATCGCAAAAATTATGAAAGTTTGGCTGGCAATGCCGTAAGTCAGTGTGTAAGGCATCTGCCATTTTCCCAGAGTGAAGAAATGCTGTATCACATTTTGTCTCAAACCGGTCAATACAGCTGCAGCGATCTATCAAATGTTGCAGAAGTGTCTTTAAAAAAATCCTTGTTATGCTCCAATTATTTTTAAATGACCTTCAATGCCTTTAGCATGTAGCGAAGACATGCAGACAACCCCAACCATCACCATCCCTTCGCCCAAGGGATGGCTAAACCAATCATTATTTTTTTACTGGATAAAAAAAACCTTGAAAACCATTCAAGATCCTTCAAGTGTCTTGACAAAACAATTTGTCAAGACATTTCTTGCAACATTTGATGAATGTTCCACATTGGCCGGTTTGAGACAAAATGTGATACAGCATTTTTTCACTCTGGGAATATGACAGACGCCTTACTACAATCCCAGCCAAACTCTCATTCAAGATGCTAGTCAGATGAGGACTGACACTACACTGCCCACCAGTTTAATCTATTAGTCCATAGAATGGAAATAATTTTTGCGATATTGACAGACTCAAAAAAAAATCAGTCCTGGAACTTTATTGCCACACCTCGTATATGAGGACACGGAGGATGAGCGACGGATATATCCGGCATCCGACACATGTGTCTCACGGTCGGGAGAGAAGCAACTCCACGGCAAATGCAAGGGATGAAATGAGGTACCCCGCCATGAGGAGGAGGAATGGGCTCTGAAGATGGATCAGGGACAGGGGACGACGGAATCCTCCCTCTCGTTTGTTCAAGGTGACGTTCGTGGCCTTGAGGTTCTGACGGACGGTCTCCTCCAAAGCGGTGCGCCACCATTGCTGGATCAAGCCTGCTTCCCTCATCCTCGTCATGTGCCAATCGAAAGATTCCTTCAATTCCTGCAGATCCTTTGCTATGATCCATGCAACGTTTACACAAAAGGGGAGGGACTGATACAATAATCCTCGCCTCGATCGTATCCTCTCCCCCAGATTGCGCTCTCCCATTCGATAAAGGCGAAGGACTCGGTCATGATCCCATCCAGGTGATTGTAGTCTCCCCAGGATTCGTCAAAGGGGTACCAGATCATCCGCTTAGCCAATATTTTTAGCGCCTTGTCCTCGGATTCCCGGAATTGCTTCCTGACGCCGTCGCCATAATCCACGCTCCCCCATTCATAATCAGATTTTGCAAGGTCCAGCACTGATCGGGGTCTGGGCTGAAATCGAGGAAGGACAAGAATTGACACCAGGCTGCTCGTGTACGACGTTGCCAGGATCATGACGTCATACCAGGAGAATATGAGGAGGATCCGACTGGAATCGACATTGGTCAGCCTTTGGCGCAAATTCTGGGTCGTGTGGAGTTGGACGAAAAGCAACAGAGCGTTCCAAAATCCAATGCCTTCCAAAAGGCGACCGAATATTAGGCTTGGGGTGATGAAGACCATGACCACGGTGAACCACACCGTCCAATGCCAGGGCTTCATCAGTTTCAGCCAGCCGGGGTAGGGTCGGGGAGGTCTGGTGAGGAACCGAATGCAGTCGACAAAGAAGGGGATGGTGTGATCCATATTTGAATGCTGAAAATGTTGCCAATAAATTTGGAGGCCGGAGAGCGCCACATGAGTGGATCCACGATCCACGAGGCCCAAGAGTCCCACCCACGTCCCATTGTCAAGCTCTCCCCACGTGCCTTCCTTGGGCGAGCTGAACTCCACGGAGAAGTTGAGTCTCGTTGAGAGCTCACGGAGGATGGAGCCTTCCAGCCCCTGCAATTCCTCCAGACCGAGTGGAACCTCGTGACGAGCATCCCAGCTGATGAACGGGGGATATCTCAGCGTCCCCACGCGTATGACTTCACTTCGAAGATTTAGTTTAGAGCCACTATGAGCAAGACACAATGAGTAGGAAATCCTTGCCAAAAGCGACAGCAGAAAGGACATCGCACTCCGACATTCCATCACTGATGGAGGATTTCGGAGCGACGAAAGCCCTGAGAATGGCTCGGAAAAGATGCATTATTTATGTGTTGATATTCTCAAGATGCTTGAGCATATAACGTCCGTTTTTTCTCCTAACGACATGGGCGTAAACAAACGTGAGAGCGTCCGATCGAAGTGTCAACTTCTCGTTACTGTGCGTAAAAATAACGAGTACAGTATCCATACATCATGAAGGCAATCTGAAAATCCAACACAAAACAGATTACAGAAGATGTGGATGTGTGAAATGAAAAGAATCTGGATGAACATGTAAAAAGACTCTCCTTAACCACTCCTTAACCGGTAAAGGTGGCCAACTTTCCATGGGACAGCTGCCCCCCGCGTGAAAAACCCAAAGCAGGTGTCAATCGATATATGCCGAACTTAATGGCAAGCCAACCTAGAGCATGTGACTTTTGCAATTGATGCGCCAATGAAGTGAAACCAGACTAGTTCCACGAATGGGCCTGTTCCTTATGCCCATGTGATGCCAATATTGTCTAGCCAAGCTAGAGTCAGGAATGGGCCAAATGCAAATGCAAAAATCAAAAATGCGCCAAAGCCAATTATCTGCCAAGCTTGCCATACAAAGGCCATTGCTGGGCCAAGCTTTTTGGTTATGTAAATTTCCGCGTAAATTGGATTCGAGCGAACAGAAGTGATGATGCCTTTTTCTGCAAAAAAAAATGTACTGGCAAAAAAAAGTGGAGGCGAATATCAATATTATGCAAAAAGATCGCCAGTTTCTATCAAATCGAGCAAGGCAATGTAAATTTCCGCGAATGCCAGGATTCCAGCGAACCACGGCGATAAGGCCATTTCCTATCAGGTCATCCCATCCCATAAGTAATGTTTTTTTCTCTGTTTTTCAAAATTAAAATACATCAAGTTTCAATCAATTAAATATTCCCCTTCGTTCTCAATGACTCTCTGCCACCTTTCTACAAGCATTTCAATTCCATGCTCATAAAATTCATTTGGCTTTGAAGCAAAAAATGCGGACAGGTCACTTTTGATGACCTCCAAACTTTCAATTCTTTTCCGTTGAGATAGTTTTGTAGATTACTGAATAGGTGGTAATCGAAGGGTGCAATGTCTAGTGAATACGGCGGATGTGGAATTTTTTCCCAACCCAGCTCTTCGATTTTGGCACACGTGATCCGAGCGGTATGAGGACGCGCGTTGTCCTGATGAAGCAAAACACCCTTGCGATTGGCCAATGGAGGACGTTTTTCCTGCAATGCAGCGCTCAAACTTTGGAGTTGCCGGCAGTATACCTCCGCTGTTATGCTATCATTGGGCTGGAACTGTTCAAAATAAACAACGCCAAGAATATCCCACCAAACGCACAGCAAAAGCTTCCTGGGGTGAAGACTTCTACTTGCCTGTGGTACAGCAGGTTCCCCGGCAATAGCCCACTGTCGACGACGCTTAACATTGTGAAAAAGCACCCATTTTTCATCCCTAGTAATGAGTCGATTAAAAAACGGCGCTTGAAGTGCACGAGAGTGTAGGGAAGAGCAAATGTTAACTCGATCCCTAAGATTGTCTGGTGACAACACATGTGGAACCCACTTTCCAAATTTTGACACTTTTCCTAGCCGTCGCAAGTGGCGGTGAACGGTGGAATAGGTGGAATTGAGCTTCTGATCAAGTTCTACAGCAGGATCTTCATCAAGTGTAGCCACCAGCAGTTCATCATCAAACTCAATAGGTCGGCCTGAACGTGATTCATCAGTTAAGCTGTAGTCACCAGACCTGAATTTCTGGAACAACCTTTGGCATTTCCTCGTATTCAGAGCTTCCTCACCATAAACATGTCGAATATTTTTCGTGGCTGCAGTTGCGTTATTCCCTTTCTTAAATTCATGAAGCATTATATGCTTAATGTGTTCTTCTGACACCTCTGTCTTGTCATTAGTGTCCAAGAAAAACATAGCACTTTTAGCTCGTGAAAACCTGCACGTATATTGACGACTAACACCAGCACAAGTGAGCATAGAAATATTCCATGGGATGTTCGCAGATACATGTATAAAGAAGACACAAATAAGGCTATGCCAGAAAAACGACATTACTTATGGGATGACTTGATACATTAAAGAGCGAACAGATGGAGAATATCGATATTTTGCAAAGAATTCGCATGTTGCGAATGAATTGAGTAAATTAGTGTAAATTTCCGCGTAAAATGGATTCGTGCGAACAGTGAAATTGCATTTTGCTGCAAAAAAGAGTAAAACGGGTTGCGAACGTCAACATTATACACAAAGTTTGCCAGTTCCGAAAGCATCGAACATGTCAATATGAATTTCCGCGAATATTCGTGCGAGCAACAGTGAGAATGCCTTTTAAAACATGAAAGAGTGAAATGGGCATAGAATATCGTCACTTCGAAAGAAGATCGCCAGTTGCGAATGAATTAAGTAAATAAGTGTAAATTTCCGCGTGAAATTGATTCCAACGAACAATAGTGAAAATGTATTTTCCTGCAAAAAAATAGAGGGAAACAGGTGGCGGACATTATGCACAAAGTTCGCCTGTTGCGAAAGAATCGAGCATGTTGGTGGTATTTTGCGCGAAAATTTGGATTTGAACGAACAACGGTGATACTACCATTTCCTACAAGAAAGAGCGATACTGGCGGAGAATGACTACATTTCGTAAAGAGTTCGCCTGATTCGAAAGAACGGACTATATTAGTTGTAATTTCCGCGAAAATCAGTATTTTGAAGAAGCAACGTTGGAAATTACCTTTTCTCCCTCAAAGAGAAAATCAAAATCGAGAAAATGGAAATTTCCAAGACATATCCTATATTCTAAAAGAATCGAGATTCTCGTTTATATAGGCGGAAATGGGTATTCGAGCTAACAATGGGATACTGGGATTTCCTGCATGAAAGATAGGGATATAAAATTACCGGTAGCAAAGAGGGGATTACTTACCGGTAATTTACAGGAAATTCATCGGTATTTTTCTATTGCATGAGCCATGTGTTTCCCGGTGCCCCAAGGTAAATTAATATAAAAAATTTTATTTGCTAAAGTCGCAATTCATATTCTAAAAATCGAAATGTTTGCTTTCAAGAATAATGCCATTAGTAAAGAATAACTATGAAAGCAGAAATATCATTTCCTTGAGTAGTCCGAATAGAGATACACTTGATCAGTAAAGAGAATACCGTCATTTCGCAATAAGATCGCCAGATTAGAATGAATTGAGAAAATGAAAGTAAATTTCCGCGGAAATCACTACTCCAGCGAACAACGGTGATACTGCCTTTTCCTGCAAAAAAGAGGGAAACAGGTGGCGGATATCTACATGATGCACAAAGATCGCTAGTTGCGAAAGATGCGTGCATGTCGGTGGTAATTTGATCGAAAAATTTGGATTTGAGCGAACAACGGTGATACTGCCTGAATACTGAATGAGTGATACTGGCGGAGAATGACAACATTTCGCAGAGAGGGCGCAAGTTTCGAAAAATGGAGAATATTTGTCGTAATTTCCGCGAAAATTAGTATTCAGTAGAATATCAGTAGAATATCAGTAGAATAGTGCGAACAAAAGTGATGGTGCCTTTTTCTGCAAAAAATTGTACTGGGAAAAAAGGTTGTGGGGAATATCGACATTTTGCACAGAGATCGCCAGTTGCTATAAAATCAAGCATGGCAATGTAAATATCCGTGACTGCCAGGATTCGAGCGAACTACGGCGCAAAGGACATTTCCTACATTAAAAAGCGAAACTGGCGGGCAATATAGACATTTTGCACTAAAATCAATCCGAATGAATCGCGATTAAATCGAGTACGTAAATGTAACTTACCGGGAAAATTTTAATTCGAGAGAAAAACGTTTATGACATTGATATTGACAAATGACATTGGCTACATGAGACAGCTAAAATGGTGTGGAATACCGACAGTATGCGCAAAGATCGCAGGTTGCGATATAATCGAACATGTCTGTTACTTAACAAGATTGAGGATTAGAGGGAACTACAGTGAAAGTGACATTTCCTACATGAAAGAGCGATTCTGGCGGAGAATGACCGCATTTTGCAAAGAGTTCGCCAGTTTCGAAATAATGGAGTATATTAATTGTAATTTCCGCGAAAATCGGCATTTGAAGAATCAAGAAGCAAGAGTGAATCTGGTGGAGAAAATCGAAATTTCCATGAAATATCAAGAGAACTGACATTCGACCAGGGTAACCGAGTGAGTGCCTCGTCGGACTCATTTCTACTGCTTCGACGAAGAGAATCACAACATCCTTTGACGAGTAATGAAAAAGTGGATTCATCTCTTAACGTCAATCTGAAAACGCTCAAGCATTCAAAGGCGACATTCCGCATCATCTCGGCCGAACAAATCTATGGCAATGATGAAGTGGTGAGACGGCACCGTACTCGACCACAATCATTCTAATCTCTGGCGTTGTCAAAGGAATGAGACAAGTACGTTCGTGTAAGAGAAGTATGCATGCCTCGAGAAGTATGCTTAGCTTGATACAAAACAGATATACGAAATATTATTTTTGGGGATGAAAAGTGCAGGTAAGTATTGTACCACCCTCGTAATAAAAAACACTGAAGTGATGCTAATATTGTATGTTTCCTATCATCACCGTGAAAACGACGAAACAGGAAGAAAGCGCAAAGCTATACCTTTGGTGTCAGCCGCCAACAATTTTATTGAGGATTTAAACAAGAAAATCACATTCAATGCGTAACCCAGTCATTAATTCCAGCTACGTTTCAGCTGGACACTTTAGATGGTTGCAACTGTTAATTTGGACATTTTCCATATAGTTTCCAGATGGAAAATGTAGTGTCTTAGTTGGTAAACTACTTCATCCAGGCTGAAATTAGAGATGGCTTTAGCTGGAAGACTGCATGATCCAGCTTGGAGATGAGCTAAGTCGTCACTTAAATGTACAAACATTGGTACACCAGATATCTTCAAAAATCTAGGTCTTCGAGGATCAGAACTAGGTCTTCAAATATCCTAAATAAGACTTGAAAGATAGTGCTTTCTGCAATTTAGCGTTGAAACGTTTTAACGCGTTTTAGCTTACCTCTTCGGATTTTCACAAACAGGAGTCCCTCATTGTTGATTCTCTTTAAGTAATGCGGGAAAGTCTCAACACCGACTTACAAGAAAATCCTGCTTCTCTGAGGAATACCAGCTGTTACCAGCTAATTCCATTCAGAACACTTATCGGATCCAAGCAGTTCGCCAGTTTCGAAAGAATGGCGTATATTAGTTGAAGTTTCCGCGAAAATTACGATGGTATTCCAGAACAGTATTCCAGTCAAGAAATACAGTATAAAGAACTACTACGGGAGTCGGAAAATCAAACAGCTCTTTTCAGATAGCACAGTGCCATATATCGGAACATACGAGGTGCGGCAATAAAGTTCCAGGACTGACTTTTGTGAGTCTGTCAATTTCGCAAAAATTATTTCCATTCCATTGAACTGTTAGGCAGTGCAATCTCAGTCTTCATCTGACTAGCAACTAGAATGAGAGTTTGGCTAGCATTGTACTAACTCAGGGATGATTGCATGAACGATGTTTTCCTAGTGTTTTTTGAAAGTCATCAATTAACCGATGTCTAAGGCCAAAAATGGATTGCATGAACGCTATCTTCCTTTAAACATTGTCTAACCGATGTCTAACAGAAACTGAAAAAGGTGTCGTTTCCAGACAAGGGATGGGGCATGTTTTGCCGATATTTATGACAGCGTTCGTGTACCATCTCGATGAGTATAGTGCTGCAGTGTATTGGTGAAGCACAATGCATCCTGTTTATGAATCCGCTCGATAACGGCGACGTGCTCTCGTCGTCGCATAAACATGGGTTCTGGGCTTAATCCCTTTGAAGAATATGTCGATTAGAACTTCCGCGTGAGATGCCAATTTGGAAAGGGATCTGGGTATGATGTCGACCTGCTTCGCGCCGAACTCGAACGTAACGAAGATCGTGGAAGGGATCCCTGAACTTTACATCGACAGATAAGAGCAATCACTGTTGGTGTGCAATGAATTATGATTTGTTCAAGTACCCATCCCCTGAATAATTAATTAATATGACTCGAAAGTAAAGAGAGTATCATGAAAGCCTTTCGGTTTCCATGTTATACTGACCCTTCGATTTTATGTGGCGTCGATTCCTTGAAATGGAATCGCGTAAGTCGTTGCCCATTTGCATCGCTCATTCCTCCTAGGAGGAAAAACGGAGTAGTTGTACGAAGATAATTATTTGATATTGTCGGATTTCCAGGAATGATCGGTGTCATCGACGACTGTCGTACTCGAATAGAATGCCCGGACAACTTAAATCAATCGCAAATGCTTCTATTTCATCGATGTCCAAGCAGTGCGCGATGCGGAAGGGATTTTTACTGATGTCATTACGTGACCAGGATCCACACGCGATTCTCGAATATGCTCATTTTGCAATCGTACACAAATGATACTCCAATTGTTTACATCTCTTTCCTCTTCGTGTGTCCTAAACGAATCCTAGGCTTTACCTCTGATATTTCGTAATACAGAGTAAGGTCAGAGAACTCACCAGTTTCCAGGCATGATTATTGTTGTGCAAGGAAAGTGCACTGTGTCTCTCTCTATCGCGAGATTCTCCTTTTCAAGCTCTGCGAGATATACTTAATAGTTCGAGGAAAGGTTCTCCTTTTTCATTTCATTCGCTCGTTTTTTGTGGAGTTCGAAGTGTATTATGCGACAACCGAGGAGTCAGAACGTGATATACAGTATACAATATACAGTTAAAATCGGCTATGAAAACAAGGCTGAAATAGATAGATCGTTCACGCAATCGAAAGTAGACAGCGGTTAACCGATGTTTTCGTAGACGAGGTTTAAACAATTACTATCGATAATCAATGTCTAAAATAAACATCGTTCATGCAATCGGTCCTCATTGTGTAAGACGTCTGTCATATGCCCAGAGTGAATAAATGCTGCATCACATTTGGTGTCAAACCGGTCAATACTGACGAGACGCCAATTTCTCGAGCATGTCAATGTAAATTTCCACTACTTCCAGGATGCGAGAGAACTTCGGAGATGAGGCCAATTCCTAGATTACAGAGAAAATATAGACATTTTGCACTAAAGCCTTTAATCGCGAATGAATCGAGAATGCAATTGTAACCGCGAAAATTTGGATTTGAGAAAATAAAGGTGAAAATGACATTTCCTACATGAAGGAGTGAAACAGGCGGAAAAAATCGTCACTTCGCTATAAGATCGCCAGTAGCGAATTAATTGAGCAAATGAGTGCAAATTTCCGCCAAAATCACTGCTCGAGCGAACAGGGCTGATATTGTCATTCCTGCAAAATAGAGGGAAACTAGTCGTGAATATCGACATTATGAACAAAGATCGCCAGTTGCGAAAGAATCGAGTAAATGATGATGAACGGGGGATACCTCAGCGTCCCCACGCGTATGACTTCACCTCGAAGACTTAGTTTAGAGCCACTATGAGCAAGACACAATGAGTAAGAAATCCTTGCCAAAAGCGACAGCAGAAAGGACATCGCACTCCGACATTCCATCACTGATGGAGGATTTCGGAGCGACGAAAGCCCTGAGAATGGCTCGGAAAATATGCATTATTTATGTGTTGATATACTCAAGATGCTTGAGCATATAACGTCCGTTTTTTCTCAACATGGGCGTAAACAAACGTGAAAGCGTCCGATCGAAGTGTGTCAACTTCTCGTTACTGAGCGTAAAAATAACGAGTACATTATCCATACATCATGAAGGCAATCTGAAAATCCAACACAAAACAGATTACAGAAGATGTGGATGTGCGAAATGAAAAGAATCTGGATGAACATGTAAAAAGACAGTAGTTCAGGCGACTCATTAACCGGTAAAGGAGGCCAACTTTCGATGGGACAGCTGACCCCCCGCGTGAAAAACCCAAAGCAGGTGTCAATCGATATATGCCGAACTTAATGGCAAGCCAACCTAGAGCATGTGACTTTTGCAAATGATGCGCCAATGAAGTGAAACCAGACTAGTTCCACGAATGGGCCTGTTCCTTATGCCCATGTGATGCCAATATTGTCTAGCCAAGCTAGAGTCAGGAATGGGCCAAATATGCCCGCCAAAGCCAATGATCTGCCAAGGTTGCCATACAAAGGCCATTGCTGGGCCAAGCTTTTTGGTTATGGAAATTTCCGCGTAAATTGGATTCGAGCGAACAGAAGTGATGATGCCTTTTTCTACAAAAAAAATGTACTGGCGAATATCAATATTATGCAAAAAGATCGCCAGTTTCTATCAAATCGAGCATGGCAATGTAAATTTCCGTGAATGCCAGGATTCCAGCAAACTACGGCGATAAGGCCATTTCCTACATTAAAGAGCGAAGCAGATGGAGAATATCGATATTTTGCAAAGAATTCGCATGTTGCGAATGAATTGAGTAAATTAGTGTAAATTTCCGCTTGAAATTGATTCCAACGAACAAAAGTGATATTTTCCTGCTAAAATAGAGGGAAACAGGTGGCGACTATTACATTGGTGGACATTATGCACAAAGATCTTCAGATATGAATGAATACAGGAAACTAGATTAAATTTCCGAGAAAAAAAATGGATTCGAGCGAACAACGGTGATGCCCCTGTTTCCCACATTAAACAGCTAAATGCTGGGTAGTATCGACATTTCTTTCGCAAATGGCTCGTCAGTTGCGGATGAATTGAGTAAATCCGTGTAAATTTCAGGGTAAAATGGATTTCGGCGAACAACAGAGATGTTGCCATTTCCTACATGAAAACGAAACAGCGGAGGATATCGTCACTTCGCAATTAGTTCGCCAGATGAGAATCAATTGAGTGAGTCTAAATTTCCGCGAGAATCACTGTTCCAGTGAAAAACGGTGATACTGCATTTTCCTGCAAAAAAGAGGGAAATTGATGACGGACATTATGCATAACGTTCGCCTGTTGCGAAAGAATCGAGCATGTTGGTGGTATTTTCGCGAAAATTTGGATTTGAGCGAACAACGGTAATACTGGCACTTCCTACATGAAAGAGCGATACTTCGGGAAAATGACTACATTTCGTAAAGAGTTCGCCTGATTCGAAAGAACGGACTATATTAGTTCTAATTTCCGCGACAATCAGTATTTTGAAGAAGCAACGGTGGAAATTCACTTTTCTCCCTGAAAGAGTGAATCTGGTCGAGAAAATCGAAATTTCCAAGAAATATTCTATATTCTGAAAGAATCGAGATTCTCAGTTCGACATTTCTGCGAAAATGGGTATTCGAGCAAACAACGGGGATATTGGCATTTTCTGCATGAAGGATAGGGATATATTAGGTTGTTGCAAAAGTCCTGTCGGTATTGACAACTTTATTTTCTCAACTTTAGAGCTTTGCAACAAGCGAGGCCTAATCGACCACATATTCGCCATAGTTGCATTGAGATACAACAGACTGTCCTTATATACCCATACCTACCACCCACTCGCCAGGAATTGTCAAAGCCTGGAAGTCTTATTAGAACATGTTACATTCAACACCGACAGGACTTTTGCAACAACCTAATAAACAGACCAGTAGCAAAGCCAAGATAAAGCGTTTTCCTGCAAATAAGAGGAAAACACTCAGCGATCATCGACAATATGCGCCAAAATCGGCAGTTGCGAAGTAATCAAGCATGTCAGTGTTAATTTCCGCGATTTTCAGGAATCCAGCAAATTACGGCGTTAAGGCCATTTCCTACATTAAAGAGCGAAGCAGATGGAGAATATAGATATTTTGCAAAGAATTCGCATGTTACGAATGAGTTGTGTAAATTAGTGTAAATTTCCGCGTAAAATGGATTCGTGCGAACAGTGATAATGCCTTTTCCTACAAAAGATAGTAAAATTGGTAGCGAACGTCGATAAAGCCTTTTCTAAACAGATGGAGAATATCAATATTTTGCAGAGTTCGTATGCTGTGAATGAATTGAGAAAATTCGTACAAAATTCCCAGTAAAATGGATTCCAGCGAACAACAGTTATAATGCGTTTTCTTGCAAAAAAAAGGAAAACACTTGGCGAAATTCGACATTATGCACAAAGCCAGTTCCGAAAGCATAGAGCATATTAGAGGCCATTTCTATGAAAATTTGGATTCGAGCGAACAACGATGATACTGACTTTTCCTGCATGAAAGAGTGTAATTGGCGGAGAATATCGTCATTTCGCAATTAGATCGCCAGATTAGAATGAATTGAGTAAATGAGTGTAAATTTACGGGAAAATCACTGTTCCAGCAAACAACGGTGATACTGCTTTTTCTTGCAAAAAAAGAGGGATACTGGTGGCGGATATCGACATGATGGACAAAGATCGGTAGTTGCGAAAGAATCGTGCATTTCGGTGGTAACTTGCTTGAAAACGTGGCTTTGAGCAAGCAACGGTGATTCTGCCTGAATACTGAATGAAAGAGCGATACTGGCGGAGAATGACATTTGGCAGAGGTCGCAAGTTTCGAAAAATGAAATATATTAGTTTAATTTCCGCGGAAATCAGTAATTGAATAAGCAACTGTTGAATTCTCCTTTTCATCATCAAAGAGTGAAACTGGGGCGAATTAAGTAAATGAGTCTAAATTTCCGCGAAAATCACTGTTGCAGTGAAAAACAATGATACTGTCTTTTCCTGCAAAAGAGAGGGAAACTGGTTGCGGATATTATGTATAAAGTTCGCCTGTTGCGAAAGAATCGAGCATGTCGGTGGTATTTTGCGCGAAAATTTGGATTTCGGCGAACAACGGTGATACTACATGAAGGAGCGATACTTCGGGAAAATGACTACATTTCGTGAAGAGTTCGCCTGATTCGAAAGAACGGACTATATTAGTTGTAATTTCCGCGAAAATCAGAAAATAACTTGGAGTCACCTATATGGCCATCGGCAACCATCTGAACGACCTCGAATATCGGAAGGTTTACTCGACATGGGTCTCTCATCGGCTCGGCGACTCTGATAAAGCAAACCGTGTCATTGTCTGCGAATCACTGTTCCTTCGTCCGCACAGTAAGGACCATCTGAAGGAAATCATTGCTGGAGATGAGTTCTTCGCTTCGCAATCGCCAGAGTTCTGGGCAAAGGGCATCGAGCAGTTACCCGTGCGTTGGGAACATTTCNAGAGTTCTGGGCAAAGGGCATCGAGCAGTTACCCGTGCGTTGGGAACATTTCATAGACAACAATGGTGATTACATTGTAGAATGAAATTGCATTTCAATAAATGTATACAATTTTGAGATATTTGCGCAGTGTTGCAAGACTTTCTTTCCAACCCAACAATTCATCGGTATTTTACTATCGCATAACCCCATGAAAGCAACGGTAAATGATTTTTTTCCTTAGCTGAAAGTCGCAGAAGAGAACAAGCGAACAACAGAGAAAAGGTCTTTTCCTGCAAAAAAGAGGAAAACACTTGACGGACATCGACAATATACGCCAAGATCGGCAGTTTGATATAATCGAACATATCAGTGTTAATTCCGCGATAATCAGGATTCGAGCCAATTGTAATTTCCGCGAAAATCAGTATTTAAAGGAGCAACGCCGGAAATGCCCTTTTCTCCATCAAAGAGTGAATCTGGTCGAGAAAATCGAAATTTCCAAGACATATACTATATCCTGAAAGAATGGAAATTCTCAGTTCGACATTTGAGCACAAATGAGGATTCGAGCTAACAATAGGATATTGCCATTTCCTGCATGACGTATTCGAGATGCAAAATTACCGGTAAGGTAGAGTAAGGTAGACTCACCGGTAATTTACAAGTAAAGTAAGGGAAAATTACGGTTTTTTACCGATGTATTGGCACTATTGTAGGAAATTCTCTTGAGTCAAGAATCTACCAACTATCCATAGCTGTTAGATTGCTGTACCAAGTTTCAGTCTCTGATCACGTCTAGAACACGGTTAGAACTAGCGTCACCATCGTCTCTATATATTAGATGGTCCAGCATTGGGTCTAGTGATACGACAATGCACAATAAATGGAAATGACGCAATATTTCGAATTTGGGAAATACCTCCATTGGATGAGGCTGCATTATACTTTGGGACAGTATTCCAGTCAAGAAATATAAAGAAGTACTACGCGAGTCGGAAAATCAAACTGCTCTCTTCAGATAGCACAGTGCTCACTAAAGCAAATGATTTGCTAAGCTTGCCATACAGAGTTTATTGCTGGGGCAGGGTTTTTGGTTGTGGGGATCAATATAAATTTCCACGCAAATTGGAATCGAGGGAACAAAAGAGACGATGCCTTATCTGCAAAAAATGTACAGGGAAAAAAAGGTGGTGGCGAATATCGACACTATGCACAAACATCGCCAGGTGCTATAAAATCGAGCATGGGAATGTAAATTTCCATGACTGCCAGGATTCGAGCGAACTACGGCGATTAGGACATTTCCTACATTAAAGAGCAAAACTGGCGGACAATATAGACATATTCCACTGAAATCACCAATCGCGAATGAATCCAGCATATCACTTACAGCGAAAATTTGGATTCGAGAGAACAGTGATGATGCGTTTTGTTGCAAAAAAAAGGAAAACTGGCGGCGTCGACATTATGCACATGGTTCGCCAGTTCCGAAAGCATGGAGCATGTCAGTAGTAATTTACGTGAAATTTTGGATTCGAACGAAAAACGGTGATGGCAATGATATTGGCAAATGACATTGTCTACATGAGATGGCTAAAATGGTGGGGAATATCGATATTACGCGCAAAGATCGCCAGTTGCGATA
Organism: Darwinula stevensoni; assembly: GCA_905338385.1. Lineage (NCBI taxonomy): Eukaryota > Metazoa > Arthropoda > Ostracoda > Podocopida > Darwinulidae > Darwinula > Darwinula stevensoni. Next base: position 5,241 of record CAJPEV010003214.1, on the reverse strand, counting down.
TAATCGAACAAGTCAGTTAATTTCCGCGACTACCAGTATTCGTGCGAACTACGGTGAATATGACATTTCCTGCATGAAAGAACTAAACAGATGGAAAATATCGATATTTTGCAAAGCGTTCTCATGTTGCGAATGAAATGAGTAAAATAGTGGAAAATTCCGAGTCAAATGGATCCCAGCGAACAACAGTGATAATGCGTTTTCTTGCAAAAAAAAGAGGAAAACACTTAGTGAACACTGAACATTATGCACAAGGTTAGCCAGTTCCGAAAGCATCGAACATGTGTTAATGAGTGCTAATTTGCGGGAAACATTTGGATTCGAGCGAACAATATAGACATTTTACACAAAAATCTCCAATCGTGAATGAAGCTAGCATGTAAGCGTAACTTCCCGCGAAAATTTGGATTCGGGAAAAGAAACGGTGATGATGACATTGTCTACATGAAAGCGCTAAAATGGTGGGGAATATCGACATGATGCGACATGATGAAAAATGTCCAAATTTACAGATGGAACCATCTAAAGTATCCAGCCTGAACGTAGCTGGATGCAGCAACTGGAATTATTGACTGGGATACGCATTGAATGTGTTTTTCCTGTTTAAATCCTCAATAAATTTGTTGGCGGCTATGATACCGAAGGTATAGCATCGCGCTTTCTTCCTATTTCATCGTTTTCATGTCGATGATAGGAAACGTACGTTATTAGCATCTCAAGTGTTTTTAATTACGAGGGTGGTTCAATACTTACCTGCACTTTTCATCATAGAAAATATTTCGCACATCTGATTTTGTATCAAGCTAAGCATACTTCTCGAGGTATACATACTTCTATTACACGGACGTACTTGTCTCATTCCATTAGCAGCTCCTGAAGACTATGGAGATGAGAATGATTGTGGTCGAGTGCGGTGCCGTTTCACCACTTCATCATGACCATGATGTTCTTCGGCCAAGATGATGCTGAATGTCGACTTCGAATGCTTGAGCGTTTTCAGATTGACGTTGAAAGATGAATCCACTTTTTCATCGCTCGTCAAAGGAATTTGTCATTCTCTTCCTCGAAGCAGAAGAAATGAGTTCGACGCGTCGCTCACTTCTGGTCGAATGTCAGATCTCTTGATATTTCATGAAAATTTCGCCAACCCCTGTTTCACTCTTTCATGTAGGAAATTGCACTTTCACAACAACAAACGGAGATACTGCTCAGTTCCGAGAAGAAATAATGAAAGAGGCATAGATATCGTCACTTCTCAATAAGATCGCCAAAGGAGAAACTGTCGGAGGATATCGACATTATGCACAAAGACAGCCAGTTGCTAAAGTATCGAGAATGTCGGTGGTAAATTTCGTGAAAATTTGGATTGGAGCGAACAACGGTGACGCTGCCATGAAAGAGCGATTCGGGCGGAGAATGACAGCATTTTGCAAAGAGTTCGCCAATTTAGAAATAATGGAGTATATTAATTGCAATTTCCGCGAAAATCAGTATTTGAAGAATCAAGAAGCAAGAGTGAATCTGGTCGAGAAAATCGAAATGTACAATATCCTAGATTCTGAAAGAATCGAGATTCTCAGTTCGACATTTGTGCGAAAATGAGGATTCGAGCTACCAACGGGGATATTGCCATTTTCTGCAAGAAGGATTCGAGATGTAAATTTACCGGCAATTTCCCTTTTTTCGATGTATTGCCACTATTGTTGGAATTTCTTTTCAGTCAACAATCTAACAGCTATTTGTGTACCAAGTTTCAGTGTCTTATCACGTCTAGAACATGGTATGAATTAGCGTCAGTCACCATCGTCTCTTTATATTAGATTTATATTAGATATATTAGAGATTATTATTTCATATTAGACATGTTAGAGTCCAGCATTCGGTCTAGTGAAGTGATGCACAATAAATGGAAATGACGCAATATTTCAAATTTGGGAAACACCCCCATTAGATGATTCATTATCGAACTTCGGGACAGAATTCCAGTCAAGACATATAAAGAACTACTACGGGAGTCAGAAAATCAAAATGCTCTTTCCAGATAGCACAGTGCCATACATCGGAACATACGAGGTGTGGCAAAGTTCCAGGACTGTTTTTTGTGAGTCCGTCACAAAAATTACTTCCATTCCATGGACTAATAGATTCAACTGTTGGATAGTGTAGTCTTCAACTGACTAGCATCTTGAGAGTTTGGCTAGAATTGTAGTAACTCAGTGTGTAAGACGTCTGCCATATTCCCAGAGTGAATAAATGCTGCATCACATTTTGTTTCAAACCGGTTCTATGCTTACGAGACACCAGTTGCTCGAGCATGTCAATGTAAATTTCCACTACTGCCAGGATGCAAGCGAACTTCGGTGATGAAGCCAGTTCCTACATTACAGAGCGAATCTGGTAGGCAATATAGACATTTTGCACTAATAACTCCAATCGCGAATGAATCGAGAATGTAAGTGTAACGGCGAAAATTTGAATTCGAGAAAACAACCGTGAAAATGACACATTTTTCCTACATGAAAGAGTGAAACAGGCGGAGAAAATCATCACTTTCCAATTAGATCGCCAGTTGCGAATGAATTGCGTAAATGATTGTAAATTTCCGGAAAAATCACTGCTCGAGCGAACAAGGCTGATATTTTCCTGCAAAATAGAGGGAAACTAGTGATGGATATCGACATTATGAACAAAGATGACCAGTTGCGAAAGAATCGATGATATTAGTTGCAACTTTCATGATAATCAGTATTTGAATAGGCAATGATGGAAATACCCTTTTCTCCATCAAAGAGTGATGATCGAAAAAATCGAAATTTGCTTTCAAGAACTTTGAAAGCAAATCCATGTATTTATATATTACTAGTCCGAATAGAGATGAGCTTCGTCCGAAAAGTTTAGAGAAGTGGAAACAAACGTTGTTGCCATATATGTTGCACGTTTGGAATAAAGAGCATCAAAATAAGGGGAAAAACCAGGAAAAAGAACTGGAAGGTGCAGGTATTCATATATATAAATGATAGGCCATGTCTAAACCTGACTCATGAGTTCCGAAATGTATGCACAGCAACTCAAATTTTAATAAATTCTGTTGATCATTTGCTCTTAAATTTACAAGACAGCTTTTTTTCATTTCAAAGCCAATAATATTCTTCCAGAAGAATGACCAATATTCCATTTTAATTCATAAAATGCACCTCACAGCGATATTTACTTCGTGGCTTCCTTTACGTGACAAGTAAAACTTGTGAGCAGACTGCCCATGATGACGGAAATTTGAATAACTTCATGAAAATTAGTTTTCCGAGTTAAACTTCGCAATTCCGGAATAATCCAAGCACTTACACCAGGTTCCTCATCTACAAAAGGTGGCAATATCATGGGGCGATTGCACAAGCAATGCATGGACGAATTAAGTCGTGCACATCGTCAATCATCTACGGCGCGATTTCTAAGCTACTTCAAGATGTATGTTTTTCAGCATTGCAGTGTATGAATGAGCTAAAAGCGCTTGCTGAGATCAACATATTATATTCCGGATAGCCAAGGAAATCACTTGAGATACGAAATCATGTGACTGCTCCTATGGCGAGTGAGGTTCGTCTTCTGGGAGAAGCTCCTTCCGCACTCCTGGCAGCTGTACGGTTTCGCTCCAGTGTGCGTGCGGACGTGCCTGATCACGTGGAGCCGCTTGTCCGAGCGGTAGTCGCAGAGTCCACAGAAATGCAGACGCTTGTTTTCCCATGTCTTTCCGTGCCATAAATATTCCATGTCGGCTGCAACTGTCTGCAGAAGAAATCCAAGTGGGGATTTTCAAACCAGTGTTAAAATGCATGTGAAATAAACTGCACACGAGTAGTGATGATTGAATAGTGCTAGTCTTCAGTTTGCCTTTTTCCGTTTGTAAGAGAGCTTTTGCAAACGACCAATAATGGCCGAAAGTAAATCCATTCCAGCTCAGTTTCCACAATACATATATGCAAATTTTGAGCTTGTCTTCTCGACCCTTCCTGGCCCACACGCACGCCAATCAAGCAATTCATTTTGGAAGTCAGCTGCAAACAACCATTCCGTGCAGTCTTTCAGTCAGCAGTCAACCATTTCTCTTCTTCGCCAGAGCAAGCCTCTGCACATACACACACATAGACGCAAACAGCCATGCATACACGCTAACATTGATGACTCATCCCAATTCTTCCACCAATTCCAGTGCAACATCAAGAGTCATTTCCAAACTCGTATTCCATTTGCAGTTGGGGCAGATCCCTTGTAGGATGTGCCATACTCGCTGGTCTACACGAGGGTTCAACATTCCACACCGTCCTCGGATGTAATGACAGGTCTGCGCTACTTTCTTTGTCCATTTCACACCCCCTCTTTATCCCATCAGAACTCAGTGTGCAACCGTTTTTCACCAGCTATTTTAAGCTCTCATCTACCACCATTGGGGATTTGAAGTAGATCCCCAGAGTGAAGAGACTACGAAGAAGAACTCCGATCAGGGGAGTTCTTTTCCAATCTGCGCTAACACCAACCTTGCCTACAGGTAACTTCTCCCAGTACGCTCCACATTAAAAATAAATTAACAGTATTTTATTCCCATCTGTTTTCATGCTAAATTGATGGAATTAAATAAAACATGACAATGTGGGAACTAAGAGCAATGCTGTACAAATTTATTTACATGACTCTAGTCTCTGGGACATAGTCATGAGAAGAAAGAAGTGCTTTGGATCAAAAAATGAGTGTAGGCAGTTTTCAAATGAGAGTTTACCTGAATATTTATTCTCAGTTATTACCTTTATTATTATTAACCCTGGCTACTTGCCTCTTATGATTGCCTTGGTTAATGCCAAATGAAAACCCTCATTAACATTCTACTTAAACTAGTTTACTAAAATTTCATATCAAATAAATATACATCCATCCATCCAGTTTGCATGTTTAACGTGCATAAAAGAACTACGACTCAACTAAACATTCACTTCCAGGCCTTCATTTTTGTGAAGTCCTTACTCAAATTCAGTTATTTTGAGTCATACTTACATGAGCTCCTTGCAAGATGCTACATTACTTCTGAAAAACTCTCAAGACGTACGTTAGAATCCTTTTTTACGGCACAAACAGCACGGTTGAATACGGAGAAGATTCAGCACGACGAAACAATTTCGGCTCAATCCGATTGTGGATTGACCCGATTGTCAGTCAGCAGTTGCTGACTGTGACATCAATCACTTAAAGGAC
>CAJPEV010003213.1:1822-33409 GCA_905338385.1 Darwinula stevensoni | reverse complement strand
AGCTGCGTTCGGATTAGGAGCACTTTTGAGGGAGCGGATGGATTTGGAGGCAAAGGATGCAGGTTTGGAGTTGGCATGGAAAGATGGAGAGGATTGACGTTTCGGCCGAGGGGGTGTAGGCCCAGGGGGATGTGGAGAGGGGGAGGAGGGCGAGGACCGATTCTTACGTGTTTCCTCTTACCAGGCATTCTGTGCCTGGTAAGAGGGGGGGAAGATTTAGGGAGAGAGTCTGGTGAACAGAGAGAAGAGGCTAGAAGCAAGAAGAGAGAAAGAGAACAGTCAACAGTGAGAGAATGCCTTCAAAAAGACAGTGCAGAAATGATAAGGATTGCCTTCACAAAGACAATTTCGCGCTGCCGGAACAATGGGCCCGGCAGCAGGGGTGAAGGATATCAGTTGATGCCTGGGAATAGACACCAGCCGTAGATCTCGAGTAGGACTGTGTACGTAGGGGCTCTCATTGAGAATATGAACTTGATTATTTCCTGGACTCCATGATTCTATCTCGAATATGTAGAAAATAAAGTATGAATTTTCCGACTTTATTGATTGCTAGAATGAGACTAGGCGAGACATATAGCTAGGTACTAAACATTCCTGTGAAGGACGATTACAGGGAAAGAGGGAAGGGTACTTCTGTGAACTAAGAAAAGCGAGACCTATTCCTCCATCTAGGGGCTTGAAGGATAACTTCAAGTGCGGTCGGGCACTTTGGATCACCGCATTGGTCCTATATTGGATGAATTATGATATAGCAATATCGGAATTTCATTGTTTCCCCAACATTCACCCAATATTGGCAATATTGCCCAATATCTAGCCAACGTACCCAATGTCGGTCCAGCATTGGGCAATATCTGGGTGAAATTAGGTGAAATATCCCCATAATGTGCTGTTTCCCATAGTGATGGGAAGATCAACCCTTGCACTGTCTTATGTCTCCTACACTGCCATGGAAAGGACGTATGCACGGGAAGTATTATTACTACAGATAGTAAAGTCCCAACCATAGGAAAAACCCCTGTGGGCAATGAATTTAGGGCAAATAGCAGCGCCAATATTAGCCCAAAGAGGGGCTCGGTAGTAATCCCAATATTGGTCCAAGATGAGTGCCAATATTGGACCAATATGTATATTCCTTGGCAGCCGATATTGATCCAATATCGGGGTGCTACCAGGGAAGGGCCAACTTCTTGTGCTACTGGGGTGGGGGGATAGGCCTACGAGGGACCAACGCTGGTTCCCAACGTGAAAGCCAGATGGCACATGTTGAATTCTACTGTATACCCAACATTGGCCCCCAAGTGGATGTGCTGCCTGGGTAGGGCATTCCTGAGGGAAAAAAGGCTCCTTACATTCAGGACATCCATTGCATTCACATTCCAGAATTTAGCTGAAATTTTTTTCATTGATATGTATCTAGAAATTGTATTTGGAGTGGGCCCGTTTTGGATGTTTCTACAAGCCCCAGCCATTGGACCTAATCCGCAATTACTTTGGCGAGGAAGTTGGCTTTTACTTCACCTGGCTGGGCTTCTACACCAAAATGCTCCTTATAGCAGCCATCCCCGGTGTCATCTGTTTTCTCTACGGCATTACCACTATCAGTCTCCAGAATAACATTCCCAGGTGAGATGCCTAAAAATCTTTGTTCATCGATAGCAGCTGCATGAAAGTTCTGTGGTCTGCTTAGCCAAGATATCTGCGATGAGAATGGACCCGGGAACTTCACCATGTGCCCAGTATGCGATCATGTCTGTCCGTTTAAGAAACTCAAGGAAAGTTGTTTCTATTCCAAGATCACGTTCGTTTTCGACCACGAAGCCACTATGATCTTCTCCGTCATCATGTCTGTCTGGGGTAAGTCTTTCGAGATCTCACTTTCTTTTTTGGGTGCCATATGAAGATCATGATCGCTTTGGCAGCCACGATGTTCCTGAAGTTCTGGAAGCGGAAGCAAGCTGTTCTCGATTGGAACTGGGATATTGAGCATTTGAAGGATGAGGAGGAACCTAGACCAGAATACAAAGCCAAGGTTTGTCATGTTTTTTTCTCCGCCTACTGTTACTTCGGATTGTTACAATCAGTTATTAATGAAGTTATTAATTTATGCCCAATCATTAATTAATTTCTTCTTCCAGCATTTCTTCTATGCTTATTCCAGCTTAACCCGTCAAAATAAAACATTTTCCATTAAATTGAAAGGTTTCCATGAACATGACCAACATGCCCAATCTGAATATATTTAATTTTTTAATTCACCAAAATGCAAGTAATTAAGTTTTATATTTTTATTTTATTAATGTGCCCACCATAGTTAACTTATTAAATGCGTTCTATTTATAACACATTTCCTGCAGTAGGTATATCATATCTCCATTAATACTTTTTATTTAAAATGAATTAACGAAAATGTTCATGGTTTTTTCATGTTTGATGATAACAGGCTCAGGAAAAAGGAAACATAACTTGGTCATACAGTTTGGTCGAGGTTAATTAGTAGTGGGATTGTTACACCTGAATGAAGCATCTTACTTAATTTGGAGGGAAGCTATTACAAAAGCACTAAGTTCCAGTTATGGATAGCTGTGTGGAGTGAAAGACAGGTGAAATTCAAATTAAGCCTAACCAATAACGGTAATAGCTAATGAGCAGTAGATATACGACAACACAGGGATTGATCTATTGATAACGTTAGTACCCCAAGAAACACAGTATGTTGATGAAATGGTTCCGAAATTTTGCCTGTTGTTCTCTGTTGAAAGTTGATGTACAACATTGATAAAACATTACTTCAATGTTTTCACTTGGAATGCTGCTGCGACACTTCTACGAATGTCATGACAACATTTGCTATCAACATTGAGATAATGTTGACACTCTTGACATCGACAACGTAGCGACAACATTCCGATACAACATGGACTTAGTTTTAGGGAATGGTAAAGTTGTCCTCTTTGCCACGAGATGGAGGCGTAGGTCTCGTTTTTCTAACAGTACACAAAAGTGCCGTTCTCTCTTTTCTTGGAATCGTCCCGCACAGAAATTTTTAGTACCTTGCCATATGTCTCACATTGTCTCATTATAGGAATCAATGAACACGGACACATCATCACTTATCCTCATATTCGAGACGGATTCATGGGGTCACGATAAAAAAAATGCTCATATTCCTAAAAAGAACCCTTTCCATGAACTCGTCAATTACACCTTACAGGATGACATAAACAACGGTAGAGTCTGTGATACTCATCCTGAGAACTTGAAGAGGAAAAGGACTGAGGTGAATCCAATACCTCCAAAAATGCACCATTTCTCTTGCCTGTACATGATGCAGACACTGCATTATGCATGGGTAAGGGGTTATACCAGTACAGGCTTCGTGCTGTTGATGGGAGTGTCTGGGTAGAGAGGTAAAGCATATGATATGAAATGATGAATGAAATAATTCAATATTGGTCGAGTATCTGTCCAGTTCAGGACCAGTGAAGCCTATGCTTTTCCGTAATGCCAACATAGGCCCAGATTTAGTGCCCGAAAAGCAACGTTTTTAATCAACATTGCAGCAATATAAATCCTGAAACATTTCTGCAACGTATAAATAAATAAGTAATAAATGAATAAGTAACGATTTGCAACGTCAATACAATGTTCCTTCGCAAAATTTGAGTAACGTTGACGTTTTGGACATTTACTCATAGATGCAACACTGTTCAACATTTCTTAAACGTTGCTGGAATATCTTGTGCTACTTGGGACATTAAGGGGAAAGTTCATCCATTAGTGTTCCAATTTCTTTGTCAATCAGGAGGTGGCCCGCTGGCTGATCAAGTATTCCAGCCGTCACATAACCGCCTCAGCCAGAAATACGTATGTATAGCGCCTGAACCGTCCATGGCGCACTACCTTTCAGCTGCATAGGGCGATATTAGCGTACTGAGATAACGTTAATACAAAACTCTCTGTGTATTGAATACTAAATACATGTGTGAATTCGACCCCTCAGTTATATTGAAATCTACATCATTTCAATATTGAATCAATGCTCTTCAACATCGAGCCGAATTTAGAAACTTAAGCACTTTTGCGAAGTTGAGCCAATATTGTTGTGCAGACTGGGGCTCTGTTCACTTGAATCTTTCCATGGTTACACGTACATGTTATGAAAATAGAACATGCATACTGCAGTACTTCCATCACTAGTGTTTGTCGCATAATTTCGAATTTTTTCCTAATGTTCCTTTTGAAGCTATGGACGCAAGCAAATAATTATATAATCAGGTATTGGGCTGAAGCAGGCGAAGTAGCATCCTTCAGTGTTCCGGATCTTGGGCAACGGACTCAAACTCAGTAGGTCGAATACTGAGCCTTTCCTGAGAAAGCTTCGCTATATACTGTATAGCACCTTGCACGAAGCAATGAATGGTCTTTTTGTCTGCCATTTTGGATTGGGATATCCCTGTCTTGAGTCTCTTGTCGGCGGGACACTGGTGTAAATCAACGAGTTTGAGGTCTCTCGATCGAAAGAGTTCTACCCGGAGGTTCACAAGGATGGTGGCTCCACATCCTCTCGCGACATATAACAACGATCCGCCTAGGATAGAAATCCACCAGTGTCGTGCTGGACCACCTATGACCTGCTACCTCTGTGCGGCTTGGGTATATACTGACAAGTTCCGCTCTCCAACTTGCGCTTTCGTTCCGTCATGTTGTACTACCACTGTCTTTCCTTTAAGTCCAAGTTTCAGTTTCCATGTCTGTGGAACTAATATGAGTCATGTTGGTCAATATGAGGGCCATCTTCTCATAAAATGAACACATTAAGATCGAAACGCTGTTCCATTGATTTTCACAAGCTATGATCGTTTCAACGCATTCATAAGCCTGAAGGCTCTTCCATACAAGAGAACAATCCAGAAATGAGAAAGAAGCTCAATATTGGTATTGCGTATTAAAGTATATGTGCTCACAGAAAGTGAATTCACCTTAAGTGACATGGACAGGCGAAGGAGATCAGAAAGGAGATGTATCACGAGGAGCCGTACATTCCTGGTTGGCATAGGTGTGGGAAATTCAGCATCACCGCCAGTCTTATCTTCATCTTGGTATGACCATTCCGCTCATTCATATGCTTGACTGATAGCTTCTTTGACATCCTAATGAATATGATTTGAGCAGCTGCTCCTGGTGATGGGGGCCGTATTTGGAATGGTCGTGTATCGCATTACCATAATCGCTGCCCTCAATACATGCCGCATTTACGAGATCAAGACACATCCAAGGATTTTTGCTTCCTTCTCGGCCGCCATTATGAACCTGATTGTCATCCAATTCTTCAACTGGGTCTGTCTCCCTTTTGCTTTCAATAGCGTAGTGGTCGTACGTGATTTCAACTTTGTAGCAATGCTCCAAGCAATACATTCACACATCTATGTGAAAAAATGAGTGCCTACGAAGATGTGGCAGGGTTTGGCCCTATAAATTGGTCCCATATAGGACGAATAAATGAATAAAAAGATTAATAATAAAATCATCTCTCGTAGGTAAATATTCACCACATGTACATGTGATGAGCGACGAGTTCGGGGCGAGTTAAGGCACACGCGCAGCTCTTAGCCTAGACCGGTGCATGTTTCGTCTCCAACCAGACCTGCTACACTCCTTCCCTTCCACTTAACTTGATGCATCGATAGTGGACAGGAGCAAGAAGCAGCGCGTGACAGCGTAATTGTTTGCTAAACTCATGCAATACTATCTCTGGTTGAGTTGACCTCTCTTCTCATCCTCCATCTTACTAGCTACAGCCTTCTCAATTCTCAATATTGGAGGCAAATTACTTGATCTATCCTGAGCAGCTTGTCTCTTCCAAGTGCCTTCTTTCCATAATGGTATCCTAAACAGTATTTGAGAGTGGACCCTTACCTGCAACGTATAACACGAAGAGTTTAGGACTTCGTTCTCATTGACTTTTTTTCGCATAGGTGCTTTTTATACAGGCAGGGCCAAAAAAAAGTTCCACATTTTTCATTCCGCTGTAACATTTTCGCTCATTAAGTCAAGTGCCTACAATCGGTACCATTGCTTAGAATGACATAGCTACAATCAAATGCAGATTTTATTTTGAAAGTCAGTTAAGAAGTAATTGCACAGTGACGATATATCGGCGATAGGTGAAAAACCGCCGCTGCGCGACAAACCTACCGATACCATTATGAACATGCTGAAGGGCTCTGTTCAGCAGACGGTTTGGAGGAGCGAGGCTCTTGTAGCCTAAATCTGCGTAGAACCTATCGTTTTGGCTGTTTGGAGTTCTTTCTTTTTCGTTTGCCTATCATTTTGCCAGGGAATGTTTGTTGCGTGCAATGCTGACCTACCCATGCACGCGTACGGGTGGGAGGGAGAATCCCCAATCCGCGCAGCGACGGTTTTTCACCTTTCGCTGTGAAATTGTCACTGTGCAAAAACATCTGAAGCTATTCCTGCAAAATGAAGTGAGCTTGATTTTAGTCTGGGCATTCTAAGTAAATACATAAATTGCTTTCGCCTATCTTGTTTAGTTAATATGTGACAGCCTGATGAAAAATGTGGAACTTGTTTTGGCCCACCCTGTAGACTGTTTAGACATAAGAACTTCATTTTACGTCATGCAATCATGATACTGTAAATTGAAGATGGGCAGAAGGAATCGGCATATTTGCAGCGCCCAAAGTTTCTGCGTGATTTTTATACTGTATTTATCTTTCTATTGTTGAGTTTCAAAGCTGAATGTCACTCACAGAATGGCTTTCTCTTTTGCACAAAGGTATCTTTTTTTTCTCGTCACACAGTTTTACAATAAAATGGCGCTATACCTGGTGAAAATGGAGTGCCCTCGGACGCAGACGGACTTTGAATACTCTTACGCGATCAAGACTTTCCTTTTTCAGTTCATCAATGTCTACTCATCACTAATCTACATTGCATTCTTCAAGGCAAGAATGGAATTTCTTCAAACTCCTCCCTTTCCACAGACAGCGAAGGTGTTGTCATCTCTCTCGATTCTTTACAGGGTCAGTTGTACTCGCACCCGGGGGAAAAGGAAGCACGCCAGAGCTTCAGATACGACCCTTGTGGACCAGTAGGATGCCTCCTAGAGCTGAGCATTCAGCTCTTTGTCTTCATAGTTATCAAGCAAATTTTCCAAATTATGTGGGGACTGATTGCACCGTAAGACACTTGTTGCTTGAATTGGATGTCCCAGAAAACGAAAGGGCTCAGAGCTGAGTGGATTTTTTCGTATCAGAAAACCTCCATATCGCTATTCGAATCTGTAGGTTCAGCTTTTTAAGCGAGGACAATATTTTTTTAAGCAGTTGCTTAATCAGAGTTTTATAAGCTGAGGATTAGCAGGAACGGGGGGAAAACAGAAGCACCGATTGTGTGCAGCATCCGATGGGTTCGGGCATCGTTAATACCGCCTCCCGCTGAGCAAATGGGGCAGAGGTGCTGGGGAGGTACAGGTTTCTAAAGTTGGGCCTCACTTTTAAAGTTGGGGGACTGACAGGAGGGCGCTGGACTATGATCACAGGGCTTGCAAGGCAAGGACCCATTCTACACAACAATATTCATTCAATGTTGTAGGAGCAGCAAGGCTGTCACATATTAACTAAACAAGATAGGCGAAAGCAATTTATGTATTTACTTAGAATGCCCAGACTAAAATCAAGCTCACTTCTAGGAGCAGCAAGGCCATATTTAGAAGGGGGTTGAAACCCCCCCCCCCCCCCGAAATGAAATCCTAGATACGGCCCTGAGGAGCAGTGAAGTCTCAGCATCTATTCTGCTGCTTTTAATCTAGCAAAACGTTGCAACATTAACATAAATCAAAATTTCCTCAATTTTAAAGTAAGACAAGTCTCAACATTGCTGAGGCATTTACGGGATTCTCCATTTGAATGCTTTAATGCTCTGTGAAGGTTACATACTCATTACCAAATAAGTACGACTACGAAGGAGTTAAGCGATCTTGATGACATTTGGTACACAAGCTCCTGTTAGCGTGCTATGAATTTGATTAAAGTTTCAGGTGTGTGGGATGAATACTGTGACGGTTTTGGGGCCCACGCTAGTGATCCGGTTCCCACCGAGGTCAGGGAGCGGCTAGGGCAGGTCAGCGGTCCGCAGACCTTCGGCTGTCATAACCAGGTGCTGCTGGTCGTAGCGTAGACCACAGGTGGACACCAGGATGATCCCTGAGAAACTCGAGTAGGCCGATTACGATGTGAACAACCTTAAATTTGTAATATAGCACAGACAAGGGTGGTGGTTTGGCTTCCACACGGTCAAACTTAAATTGCAATCCAGGTCAACCAGGGTAATCCAACCCTTAGCGATACAGGAAAAGACGGCAAAAATAATGGACAGATTGCACTCCAAGTGAAACGGCAGATAGGACAGGCCCCAGTCGAGATGTAACTAAGCGACGTGACCCTTGCGAGGAGCACGGGTGCAACACCGACTTTCAATGATTTGTCAGGGAAGAATCAGAGCAGGCGGTTCTACTAACGTGGCCACGTAAGAACGGTGCCCAGCGCATTGGAGCAAGAGGTGTTCGGGAGGAGGCTGTGCAGAAGACGTAATTGAAAAAGGAATTGGGCATAAGGGGTATGAAGGGTGAAGAACCTCGCTACCACAAGTTTGTCAATACAAAGCGTGTGTAATCGGTCTAAGGGTGATAAGGTCAGGCTTAGTCAGGGTCAACGGTCTCCCTACCATTCAAGTGTGCACCATTCCCTACGAGGTCAAGTTGGGCAAGGTTGAGTCTCGCGGCGGTGGTGGCGCTATCTCTCGTCACGTGGCAAAATCCGTTGACCCTTGACCCTGTTTGCGCGGTGAAGAAAACTCGATGTTATGTGAGTTCAAGGACTACAGTCAACTACAATAGGCAGAGGTCATGTACAAAGTGTGACAATGTACATAGACAATATATATTGGGTGTAACAGGCGCAACGAGCGCAGCAATATTACGAGGTAATGGAGAAAACTTGGCAATCCAATTTCAATAGCGGCTATGGGGTCTTTCTAATTGCGCGAAACGGATACCTAGAAGATTTTATTGATAAAACGTGGCAGAAAAACTCCTAAGGATGTGCAAAAAAGCAGTCTAGAGATCGTGAGTTAAGGCAATGCTGAGAAAACTTGCCAAAAACAGGACGAATTAGGGAAGACGGAAGCTCTGCTTAGCACGAAACTAACTCCCTAGAAATTTTTCTCTTTGTACATTTTATGCTACCACTAGCAGTTCCTGCTAGTAGTGGCATATAGCAATAGAAAACAAAAGGAAATTTTTCGTGGAGAGCCCCCACCCCCAAAAGAAGGGTTCCAGATGGCTAATTGTATATTGTCTAGAACGTAGAATTATCGTCAATCACTCACTTACGTTGATCACGATCACCCACGATAGCTTATATTTACAGGGTGAACATAAAGTCACGCATCATAGCAATTGCATCTTTTTTAAATATTTTGTCAAAGGTAATTTACCGCTGAAATGTTTTTGTCAAAAAAAGAAGAACGAGAGCAGATAATCCTGTTGGATTGGGAAAACATTTTGAACAAATTCTGTAACGTTCCTATGAAACCTGACAAGGGTTGAAATAAATCATAATATGCCTATGATGCGTGACTTTATGCCCACCCTGTATATCAATTAATATGAGAACTAGAGACATGGTACAGTGCTTTTCACCTCAGTTAGACAATTTTTCACTTGACTAAGACACCAATGCGAGGAGTATTCAGAGAGGAGGCGAGGGCGCAGGTGCCCCTGGTGACTAGCGACATCTTTCTCTTCGAATATTTAGGATTTTTCATATGCATCAAACTATGTACTGGATACGATGAACCGCATGCATAGCCATGTTGCCAACGGGAGACCTTCCTTGCAGTTTATTTAAATAAAAAGGCTCTAAGTTTTCAATTTCCCATCGGTTCAACGATGTGGAAACACTGGATCGGACTTCGATGGACAATCCCAGATCCACGTTAGATTGGCCTACTTGAGTTCGGCGTGAGGAAGGATACTTCAGAACCCAGGAACGATGCCCAAATCTTCACCTGTTTTATTGAAATATTAAGGAAAACAGTAATGGGTGACACGAAAGCCTAGTTTTTCACGGCATTAAATTAGCATTTCAATATATTGTGTATTTGGGAAGGTTCATATTTATTTTCCTCTCTTCAGCAGGAAATTAATCATCATCGTTGTCGCCAATGTCATCACGACATCTGCACTTAAGAACGGAACTCCTTGTTTCTGCGTCGATACACTATGTCACCCTCACCATGCACCGTTGTCGAAGTCAAGTGAAAACATGTATAACTCAGGTGAAAAACACTGGAAAACTGGAAAACTATCGCTCTATAACGTTTTACGCATGCGTTGGCCTAATTTCACAGATCTATGAAGTTAAGCCAACTCTAGGTCAAATAAACTCGAGTGTATGCCTGAGTTGGAGAAGCTCCCGTCAGATGGGTCTTTCGGCGCATCCGTTCCCAAGCAGTTCAAAGACTGACTTCATGAGAAGGGGATTATCTCAAGTCCAGATCAACAACTGAACTAAGGTATACGTCCTTGGCTTCCCATGGAAAGGGAAGCCTATGAAAACTTCAGGCAAACCAATGGATTAAAAAAAAAAAGGGGCCTAGCCTATCATTGTACCTATCATCAAGATAAGCCTACACAGAACCACTTTGCGTGAATCATCTGTATGTAATTGGACAAAGCTCAAGCAAACGTGGTTAACTTAAAGTCAAGGCAGACCAAAAATGGCCGTACGGTAGCTGTTATTTTTAACTGAATGAAATTACTCTTCCCAAACCCCTCTGGTTTTAGCCTATCTGCCCTGGACAGGTAACTGACTGTATCATCTTACTCTAGTACGGTGTGTTGGAGCTGAGTAGACTACTCAACCCCTACCCCTCTCGCTTATTGGCTTGAAAATTGCTTACGGCCAAGGCCAGCACCAGGCATTCCAGCCTGGAGGATTTTTCAGTGGCAGCCATGCAGCCTAGGTCTACATTTTTCCCTTTCATTTTTTCATAAAAAACTATGGGTTGAAGGATTGGGGATATGAGGTAGACTCTCCTATTTCTAATCCACTGAAGATGCATTTCTCTGATTTTGTTCCATAGGTAAAGAAAGTCAGCCAAGCCCTATGTTATAGAAAAACAATTTTCTCCAGGCCACATAGATGTTCACCAAAGACATTGGCTAATACAAGAATAGGTATTTTTTCCAAAATTAGAGTTTCACAAAAGTTCATCAGCCTAGGCCTACAGGGTGAAGTGAGGATGTAATGAAATTACACCCATGAACTAGAACAAAGCCTGATGCAGTTCTAACACATGAAATTGGAATGCATTTTAGCATCATTTCATTCCTTTTAGATTGATTTCACATCAAAATTTTGATTCTGGTCCATACCAGCTACATCATAGATACTAATGAACAAGACCAGAAGGAACTACATCACACAGACTGATAGACTAGACCAGAAGGAAGTCTCAATTCCAGAAGGAAAGTCTTTACTCAGCAGGTTGAAAAAGAATCAGAAATTGCATTGTCAATTCCCCTAAGATCTGTATTGAATGGAAGGAAAATGCATGGACTTATTACTATGAAATATTACTAAGTGGAAACTGGTGAGAAAGTGTAATATACATCAACTCCTTTCATATATATTTTCTGTCTTTTTGTCTCCTGCAAGAAAGAACAAGTATTCTCAATTCCAATGCATTGCACTGATTTTCAAGGGCATTTCTTTTTTTTTGCGTACCAAAAAGGGGATCCAACTGATAGAATTACCAGCTTAAGCCTCAGACTTTCCAGGTTTGGTGCAGAAGTTTCAGAGATTTTACTATGTCATCCCTGCAATAACCAGTAAAGGTTTGGTGCAGGCTTTTCATCATGATCAAATACTGAAAGTAAAGAATATCAGCTCCCATGAGATGTTTTGGTTATTTAGATTTAATGGGTATCAAGTTCCAGGATATTATGGGGCAGATATTTTCACAATTTTATATACATCCATAATAAGTTTTTCAGCTTGAAACACATTTTTTAAATGTCCCTTACCAATTGAACTTTGGTGGCATAGAGAAAACCTTCAATTGTTTTAAATTTCATTGCTATGAATTGATATTCATATAACATCACCATATCATCTTAGGCTTATGATCTTTGTATATCTTGTTTGTAAATTGAGACTTTTTCCATTTAAAAAAGTAGGAGAACTCACTGTTCTTGATATCATAACCAAAGATCATGGAAACAAAAAGCCTCTATCTGCTAGAACACAGCTTCCTTCGGAAAGTAAGTCCTGGAATCTTACATTCTCAAGATATGCGCATCAGGAGAGCTCATTAATGGCAATGTAACTGATGTGTATCTGTCCCATATCGTAACAAACAAACATTTTGACAGCTTATTTCTTCTTATAAATTGAGAAGCTGAGTTCCTTTTGGTTCTCAATCGGAAATATAGTGTATCCATTACTGTAGTCAACATGAATGTCTTCTTAGAGTTTTCATTTCAAGTATTGATCTATTTGAGCGGAAAGAATGAAAAGATAACCTATTGATGACAGATTGCTGTCCTTTTGTTAAATGTCAAGCAGCTAATTAATTTCAAAAGGCTTCATCTATAACAAGAAGATCCTCATGCTCAGAATATTGATATTTTTGCTTATTATTTGGGTACTAAGAGGTGAAAACCTCTAAAACCCAGACAAAGGTAAACCTGAAGGAATATAAATCTTCAAGGCCTATGTAAAACTTTATAGCTCCATCATTGACATGTAATTTCTCAACAGGGACTGGCTGTCATTACAGGATTACTCCCTCATTCCATGATCCCTGATTTCCTCCAAATAACATTCACTATAGAATTTGAGCCTCTGAACTGCCTCAAACTTATATTTCCTGACTTTAGCTCTCTGATATTGAACTTTCATCCTCAGATCCTTTCATAGTTTATGCAAGTTGGCAGGAAAGACAGCAGACCAATGGTTTTGTCCAGATACCAAATATAATGGACTTTGATGCACTATAGCCTATAACATGTTTTCAAACATGTTAGATTTATTCATGCTTATTTTGAAATTATTGTCATTATGGCTGTGACTTTTACTTCATAACTCAGGCACATTCAAATTGACTTAAGCTAGGTTAGCTGCACAGTCCTCACCCAAGCTCTGTAAGCAGAGCTTGGGTAATTTTACAGAAGAAATATGTACCTAGGAATCAGCTCAACCCATGGCAACTACATGTATTAAGGATACTAAAGGAAAAAGTCAAGGGACCATTAGTTGCTGCTGATGACATGCATACATCACTTACTAATTGATAGGGGTAGCTGCTGTCTTTCACATAACTCACAGTAATCCACTAATCTTCCTGATCAGTGTGCTTAAAAGAAGATATGTAGTTCAAGACCAGAAGAGCATAAAGGACAGACCAGATCCAAGCTGTAGACTCCTCAGACACCTGCAGACAATCCTCCATGTCTACTCCAGGCAACATGACTATAGTGTGCTGCATGCTATGGAATGGTCAGCCTGACAGCATTTGTCACTCTTGCCATCTGAGTCCAGCCACTCCTACCTCATTCGGTCAGTCTACCATTGCTGACCCAACTTCTGGAAAAACAAGATGTGAATCAGTAACAAAATTCTGATGGGCTTTTGACCATCCATCCACCTCTGGCTGAAAGAAGAGTGTTACCTAGGACGTGTGCATGGGAGAAGGTCTGAAACCGTTTCTCCAGATCACCTCCAACCATTTCTTGCGACGATCTTTCTGCAGGAACGTATGGCCTCCCCGATGGACACAAAACTGCACAAACACAATGCGTCTCTCTCTTAACGAAGAACGGCTCTTGACCTACGAACCAAAACAGCTGACCATGGTGAGTAGACACGTGGTGCCTTACGCTCAACCCCATTCGTACAGCAGAGCCATCTCGCGAGTAATGTCAGGTGTCCTTATCATACGTCTGTCATTTGATTGAGCAGGGAACACTTACCATTCTTATAACTCCATTCGTAGCTCTTTGAGATGAAGTAGAGCTGTGCCTTGCACATCTAGGATCCAATCTCGTAGCACGTGAGAATTATTCTTCAAATAATGTCTCGAAGAAGAGAAACAGCATAGGCATGCAGAAAACCTCATGTTTCAAGCCTAAGATAAAATGAATTTCTCCCCCTGCCTGAAAAGCAATTTTCTTTCTTGCGTGCATACCTAACCCCTTCCGTCCTTTAAATGGCACTCCACATCCGTGATATATTTATTCGGCACTTCGCTACGGCCACGAGTCAGGCTCGGAATTAGGACCCCATGGGTTAACCTAACCGAGACAGGGTGACTATGTAATCCATAGTTTTCTTTAAAATCTTTCCTATGGGAATGCCTCTTGGCTCCAGGGCCAGCCCTAGCTATTTCGGCGCTCTGTGCAAAAGAACCCCCAAAGCCTCCCCCCTTCCCCCCCCCCCCCCCCCCCCCTTCCCCGAAGGGAGAAGGGTTAATTCCTTGCGTCCGAAATGACGCCGAAACGAAAGGCATTTCCAACTTTTAAAGTAAAACTGAGGGTGGCATCAATTATTGCGTTATACATTCAATCACGTTTAAGCGTCCCTGGTGAATTAGCGCCTTATGCGGGGACACACGTGGCACATCCCTAAGGCCGGCCCTGCTTGGCTCCATTATTCTCATTGACGTTCCCTTCATCTCCCGTGGGTTCAATTCCAATGGTTCCAATTATAATGTGAAAACAGAATTTCCCACTAAAGGCACAGAAAGAACCTCCGGCTATACTTCCTTCCTGAAAGTTTCCTCTTCCAACTAATCACAAAAACAAACGAGCCATTGGTTGCATCTATGGTTCAACAAGATCACCAATAGTTGTAGAATACAGCCAGCAGATGTCGCCCAATTCCAGTCTTCTTTTTCAGTTCAAGGCTTCAGGAGGCGTATTCGCCCATAATGACGTCCCAGGTCGAGGTCAAGCATTCAGCTAATCGTAAGATAGGCCCACCCCTCTTAATTTTTTTTTTTTTTTTTTTTTGGGGGGGGCGGGAAGTGCATAGTTACTTAATGCTACGATGCTCCCTTTTTTGTTTTATTCACGAAGGCATCAAACCTCTTCTTTGTACTAGTCACGATAGGAGCAGACACTACATTGTCACTTAATGCATTTCATGCGTTCACTACCTTACTGGTAAAGAAGTTCTGTCGCAACCTCGCCTCACCTGGGGTTCTAGCAACTTACGTCGATTCCTTCTCGTTCTGCTGCTGCAATCGAATTGGAAAAACCTACCACGCTCTACGTTATCGATTCCCTTCATGGGATCTGAAATGCCTGGATGAGGTCCCCCCTCGCTAACCTCTCGGGTGAGTACAATCCTAACGCTTCTCATGCGGAAGTCCCCTAACCTCCTTGATCATTCGCTAGACCCGCCTCTGGACCCTCTCGAGCGCCGTTAGTTCACCTTTAAATGCTGGCCTCCAAAACTAAACGCAATACTCCAAACCTTATCAGCATCGGTAACAAAGGTCCTACCAGCGCCGCATATGACGGAAGAATAACGCTCGAGCGTTTGCTGGCTATGGAACGTCGGATTGTGCCTAGAATCCTGTTACATTCAGATACCGACGCTTGCGCATGCGAAGAGAACTTCAATTCCTCATCGATAGTAATCCTTAAAACTCCCTTCGTTTACCCCCTCGAGCTTATCGACACCGAACACATTCAGACACCTATCGTTGTTACAACCGATGTGAAGAACCTTACGCTTACTTCTATTAAACCTCATGAGCCATTTCTTATCCCACGCGTCCAAAAGCTTCAGATTCTGCTCAGCTCTCGCCCTGTCCCCCCTCCCCCCTATATGGGGAAACAAATTTTGGTGCCGTCGACAAATTTGCTTTCACTCCCTAGGTCTTCATCCGAATCGTAAATGCAGACCAGAAAAAGAAGCTGTCCCAGGACCTCCCCCTGAGGAACTCCGTTTGCAACCCCGATTTTCTCTTCGACACCTCCCATTAGCCATTAATCGTTGCTCTCTTCAACGACCAGTTACGGACCCAGTTACGTCAATTGGTGGTGACTGTTAAAAAAAAATACAGTACTTGACAAAAAAAAATTTTATCAATTTTTATTGAAAAGTCAAACGACTTTTTGAACTTTCATCGTACTATGACTGTAACAATTCATTGGCGATCATTAGAATCTGTCTCTGATGTAACATCTGCATTATTGGCTCATATTAAGTTTCCACGCTGCCAATATCCATGTCTCCCATGCAAAGCGACAGGGACACATGACCCTGTGCATATGGCGGAGCACTGGACTCTCCTGTATCTTTCGAACAAAAAGAAATTATGTTTCTGGCCTCATCAAAAAAATGGGGGAAAATGGAAGTTTGTATATGTGCTCCTGGGCTCCCCTGCATAAATAATTGTACAATGAGGAAATTTGCACTAATCAATCACAAACCCTGCTCATTTGTTTGACGCAAGCAAGAAAAATGAGAAAGTTTAATTGAACCAACGCAACAACTTTCGCAGTTTGGTTGGTCATAGCTCTTTGGCTTACCCGTGACAGTTTAGAGCACAAAACACATAATTAGATAATTAATCTAATTATCTGTGTTTAAAAACTGCACACCCAATGAAATGCTGCATTTTTCAATACCACTTGCGTTTTGACAAATTAAACATCAAAAGAATGCAAAAATGGTAAAATAGGCCGAGGTCGAGTCAAGTATCTCCAGACATAGGTCTGAATGCACAAACCTCATTTAAGGGAGATAAAGAGGCCTTTAAACCAAAGAGCTCTCTTTCCCCTATTGCAGTCCACTTATTCTTTAAAGGACCGTTAGCTAAAGGAGGTTTTAGCATTCGGGCCATAAGTTAGTTTACTCAAAATAAGCTGCCGACGGTGCTTGTTTTCACGAAGTATCCGAACGTAAAAGGATCAGTTATAACTACGACAGGAAGAGGTCGTAAGCGGGAACGGGTGGGAACGTCGCTCCCCCAAGCTTTCCAAGAGGAGGAAGGGAACCGTTCCAATGTCCCTTCCAGTAATTGGAATGAAAGTATTGACCGAGGGGACAACCTTCTGTATTTTCTGTTCTGCTTTCCCAAGGCATCTAACCCTTGAGTTATCCACAGAACTATGACAGCATCTACAGCAGTCACAATGCACCAAACGCATTCACGCAATCACCCCCCGACAAGTGAAATAGTTCCTTCTCAACTGGAGTTGCTTTTTGAACCAAACAAATTCGATATACGGTATGGGCTCAGCAACGGAGCCTCATTGGTTAATCTGAAAATGAAACACGGTTGCAAGATTATACTTGATGCACAGGCTTAGAGCTTCAAGAAGTGGGCAACAGGGTCGCCAGATCACATGGAAAGCGATGCGATGCGGGAGAGTGGAATCATGCAAGTCTCATGCTCCAGGGCATCCAATCAAATATTCTTGGGGTATTTTGTTGACCTAGCCATAGGAGTTTCCCGATCTGAATGCGATTGAAAGGGACCACTGATATTATGACAACATTATATGAAAGTAGGAATGTAGAGGGAGGGGTGTAGTGTGTTGTCGCCCTTTTTTTTTAACAATGCTGTTATGGCAATTTCGTTACAACATCGAGCAACTAACAAAATGGCAATTGACAATTGTCATTGACAATGACAATTACCCGTTAGGGTCAAAATTGACGGCGGTGCTTCTATAGGACGAGTAGCAACAGAGATGGATAGTCGAGATTTGCGCAAGGAAACAGAAATGCAGACATTGTACCTACAATACCTTATGACAATGTTTGCACAATAACAGACACACCATCTAAACGAACGAGCATATCGAAAGCAAATTTGAACGATCCAGGGTCTGTGATGATCAACATTCCAAAAAAAAAGGGGGGGGGGGGCTCTAAGAGGTTGCAACAACGTTTTAAATGAAGTAAGACCAACATTCCAGATGTGATACGAGATTCACCTCGTTCTGCTCTGCAACATTGTGTCAGCATCGAAAAAATATTTAAATATTGAGATATGGCTGACGTAGAAAATTCAGTGAAGAATCAACAGCAATGAAATACCAGATATTCGTTACTAACTGAATTTTCAGCGTAGATGTTACTCATGAGTTAACGAAGTCGTTTGGAGGCTGTTAGGTGCAAATTCGCTTTTTCACATTTGTCTTCGCCATAGTCTCAATGCTATTTTAACATGGAATTTTCTACGCTCTCTCGATGGAGTTCATAACTATCTTCAAAAGATAAAAGAGCATTATATGAGAGTAAGTCTGACTCTCCTAAGAGAGATATTGGGTTGGCCGGAAAGTTCTTGCAGTTTTCGTCTTTTCTCATTAGGTAGCCTCACGAATTTTCTAGAATTTTCCTGCTTCGCCTATAGTCTCTCTTCTTGCGTGCAGGTTCAGTGCATTTTCGATCCCTCACCGCCAAGTACGAGCCAGAAGTTCGACCTTGACCGTGACCACCTCCGCACCTGCCTCCTCTATGAGTTCCGTCTGGGAGAGAAGGCAGCCGACGCCCATCGCCGTCCGTGTCAGGCGTTTGGGGAAAGGAGTCATCTGCGAGAAGACGTGCTTCAATCGGTTCGCTCGCTTCAAGTCCGGAAACTATAGTGTCGAAGACAAGCCAAGGTCGGGACGCCCGTCGGAGTTGGATGATAAGGCGCTACTACTATACAACTCGTGGAAGCCGATCCCAGTATGACCACTCGTGACATGGCCGCTGTCCTCGGGTGCTCCCACTCCACCATGGAACACCGCCTGTCCACGATCGTGAAGGTCTCGAAGCTCAGGAGTTGGATACCCCATGCTTTGACACAGAAGGACCTCGACCAGCGTTCCGACACCTGTGCACTTCTCCTCTCCCGCCGACGGCGCTTCGACTGGCTCGACGACGTCGTCACGGGGGATGAGAAGTGGGTGATGTACGCAAACCATACCCGCAAGCGTCAGTGGGTAGACGCCGATGAAGAGCCGCAGCCGGAGCCGAAAGGTGACCTGCACCCCCGCAAAGTGATGCTCTCCGTATGGTGGGACGTGAAAGGTGTCGTGATGTTCGAGCTGCTTCCTCCCAACACCACCATCACGGTGGCCTACTACTGCGACCAACTGGAGAGATCGAGCCAGAAACTCTCAACGGCTTGGCCGGGACGTGACAAAGTGCTGTTCCTCCACGACGATTCCCGGCCGCATACCGCAAAGACGACCCAGCTCAAATTCCTTGCCCTCGGATGGGAGATTCTGCCGCACCCACCGTACTCCTCGGACCTTGCTCCGTCGGACTACTACCTTTTCCGCGCCCTGCAGAACCATCTCAAAGAGAAAAAGTTCGACGACCAGAAAGACCTCGAATGCTACTTGCAACAGTTCTTTGAATCTCAACCCCCATCGTTCTACCACAGCGGAATCCATTCCCTGGCTGGAAGGTGTAGACATGTAGTGGAACAAATGGTGCTTACGTTGTTAACTGATATTGTATAGTTGTTGAATAAAATTGTTTTCTCAAATATTGCCTGAAACTGCAAGAACTTTCCGGCCAACCCAATATAAACATGAGGGTGAGGCAAGACACGTAACACTATGGACGGGAACAGGTGTTTCGTATGAGAAAACATTGGATTCTCAATCTTTTCTTCACAACGGCACTCTTTCCAGTGAGACCTCAGCGGCACCCCTGAACTTCCATGAATCTCCAATATACGCAATATTACACCTTTCCAAGAAAAAACTTGGCGCTCTCCCCGAGCTTGAGTAGATATTGCCCTCTCTTCCCTCATTCATTTATCGAAATTCCGCGCACTAATCTCGACGCATTCCTCATGGTTGGAAGATTTATTGGTTTCTCTTGATTTAGGATATAATACATGACGACTCATGTAGGAGCTTCGATAGGGCGATCGAGGAAAGACGAAAGAGATCTTCAGCCTGCTGCATCTCTACCGCTCTTTTTTTTTAATCGTGTAATATTAAAGGAAAACCAATAATATAAGCCTAACAAAGACCTCTGAATTCATTCATGACATACACTCTGTGAAATTGAAATTGCCCACCTAGAGGCAGTGGATGGATTCGTCTGAAACGCGGCACATGCGTACGTTGTGGTGATAACTGCCAATGATTAAACCGCCAGACCTAGCACGTGACACATACGGTAAAGAGCGGAAAATCAGGTGCCACTGGGCAGTGGAGGTGCGCGTTTGACTGGCAGTAGTCACACAATACACACGACTCCAAGGGATCACAATACAGTAGTAACGCTACAGTGTACAGAATGCCTAGACGACGTGTTTTGCAACTGTATCGCCAGTTGAATGAGTTTGAGAGAGGCCGCATCATTGGGCTTCGTGAAGCCGGTTGGTCAACCCGTCGTAGTGCTGCACATGTTGGGCGTAATGCGAGAACAATTGGTCGGTGCTGGCAACAATGAGTACAGGATGGCACCCACACTCGTCGGGGGGGGGGGGGGGGGGGGTTGGGGCTACCGGAAGAACAAAGCAACGGGAGGACCGCTTGATCCAGAGGCAGGCCTAAACAATTCCTTTCGCCTCGCTAGCCGCTATAAGGAGAGCTGTACTACCAGCCCTGCGGGAGCAATTGCAAGAAACGCAGCGGACTGTGCCGCAGGATGATATCCAACGCCTATATGACTCGATGCCTCGACGTGTAGCTGACACTGACTAAGAAAAGGAACTGGAGATGGCGCGCCCATGGGAGTAGTATGGGGAAAACCTCTATGGGGAAAACGGCTGCATTTTGAAGCCATATTGGTTGGGACTAGGCTAAAGCGGGCCTGCGGTGCACATTGGCGGAGTAATGGAGCATGTACCGCGGGAACATTGGAGCAGCCCTTCTGAATACGTAAGCATGCCCTATCAATACCCGCCAACACCTCTACCGTGCACCTCGTGGTCGCCCTTCGTCTCCTATAGCCTACACCTACCTTTGAACGTTCACTCGAAGTTCGCTTGACTTTATGCCTAAACTTGCTGTAAAATGTCGACTGTGATGATGCAAGGGCGTAATGTTATCGCCTTCGTAGGCCCGGCAATCTCAGCAAAGGCAGGCCTGGAACTTAGAGGCCCACTAGAGAAATTGGAGATTCGCCCAATTGAAAGAAGAGTTCCGACATGACGTTATCAGCCCTATGATACCCTCCCGGAATTATTAGGTCTCCAATACCATGACTGCCTGCCATCATGTTCACGACAGTAAGAAAACTGGGATGGGAAATGATGAAAATCCCAATGTACAGGTAGTGAATGGAGAAGAGCCACCATGGACCCAACAAAGATGGCTTCCAATTGCAGCAAATCCATTATATTGTACGCCATCTCCAGTTCTTTTTCTTAGCTCAGTGGTAGCTGCATGTATAGCCAACCATGGCGGTCATACCACATATTGATGCCAAGCACATGTAAGTGCATTTCCGTACCAATAAACATGATATCTTGCTACAACTGGAATCACGTCTTTCTTAGCTCAGTGGTAGCTGCATGTATAGCCAACCATGGCGGTCATACCACATATTGATGCCAAGCACATGTAAGTGCATTTCCGTACCAATAAACATGATATCTTGCTACAACTGGAATCACGTCTTATTATTGTCTCCCTTTGTTTATATATTGATTTTGAGACGAATCCATCCACTGCTTCTAGGTGGGGCAATTTCAATTTCACAGTGTATTTATTTTGATCTGTCATTCGGCAAATTCATCGTTAAAAAAAAAAGTATTAAAAAATTTCTATTTTTTTCCCTCCAACGCAATACCTGCGCCTGCTTTGGGTTGCCCAGAAAATCAAGATGCGTCTCAAATTTTGAAGCGACCTCACGCTGTTCCCTTGTAAGGCTTAGACGGGATATTACTTTTTTTAATACCAAGAATAGGAAACGGAAACATATCTGGTAGCAAAAATGAATCTATATCTTTATTGCAGCAACAATATTGATCTTGACATTCCTCCTTGATAGATATTCTCTTAATAAAGGTGCACACCATGAGTATGTACTTTTATTTTTAAAATATCTACCAAGCCAGAAGTGTCGCACTTTAGAAGCGGCTCTTCAGGTTTCCTGCCTGCTTCGCATAGTGCTTCTCGAATACATCAGTTGCGTTGTTCTGACCTTATTGCACTACTTTGCTGACAGACCCGAAAGAAAATTCTCCCAACACCCACGACACCCTTGCCAGCTTTTCGCGGCACCCCCTGGGTGCCGCTGCACAAAGGTTGAGAACCATTGGTTGAAGGGATGAATCTTCACAATCACTGAGAAATATTGACCAAGACTTCAAATGGGGTCGGGGGGTTCACTCACCTGCTCAAAACGAACACCCAGAAGTTTTTAAATGAAACGTGGAAAGGAAACTCTTAATGATGAGAAAGAAAATCAAGGAAAGTTTCAAGATGAAGTGATGTAGAGGAAATTTACTGAACGCCGGCTATTGGGCTTCAAGATCGTTTGAGAATTGGCATAATTTTGTGCCTAACTGCGAAGCAAGATTCAAGTAGGGATGTCAGGAGGTATCCTCCACACTATCCAGGAAAGGGTTAAACAGAGTTTTTTGTTGGAGCACTACGACCGACTGTCTACTGTCTAGTTACTTAATGCTATTTCGTTCTATTTTTTCCTTTTTCCCTGAAGGCACCTAGTCTCTTCTTAAAGCTAAACACGAAGCGGGGCAGCCATTACACGATCGCCTAACGCATACCACGGATTAGCCACCCTACGAGTGAAAAAGTTATTCCGCTACCTGAGTCTCACTTGAAGTTTTCGCAACTTGAACCGATTCCCTCTCGTTCAGCTGTAACCAGTAGGAAAAACTTATCGCGCTCCTCGTTATCGATTCCCTTAATGATCTTTACCTGGATGGGCCCCCCCCCCCCCCCAGCCTCATTAACCAACGCTCGAGAAAATGAATCTCGAGTAGATTCAAGATTCATGACTCGAGTTCATTTCCTTTGCGTTCAGGTCGTCATTTGAGAGGGGAGGTGGGAAAAAGAAGTAAGTAGAAGTAGACAAAAAGGTAAAATAAATAAAAACGAAATAAAACACCAGGTTAAGAGGAAAAATTAGTCATGTGAGTTTAAAGTATTAGTTTAAGGTTTGTCGAGTTTTAGAGGTGAATCACAGATGATAATCACAATTTCAATGACAGCAACTGCATAGAAGGATGTTTAGAACTCTGTTTTATTTGTTTTTTTTTTATCAGGCAGAACATGAATGAGGTTTTTTTTTAAATATATTTTTGGTGGCTGGCAGAACCAAACGTCTCTCGTACGAGAGTCCACGCACTTTCTTCATCATTTTGGCAGCCACCTTTGAACTCTCTCGAGCGCCACTAAGTCACATTTATTTGCAGGCCTCCAGAATTGAATGCAATTCTTTAGATGAGGTCTAACTAATGCCGAATACAACGGAAGAATAACGCGAGAGCTCATAGTAGCAATGAAACGCCGGATGAAACCTAAAATCCTTTTACACATAGCTACGGTCGCCTAAACGTGAGAAAACTTGAGTTCCTCGTCGATCCTTATCCCAGCGTCCCTCTTCCTGTTCGCATCCCTCAAATCGTCTTTGCCAAACATATTCAAAGACCTATCGTAATTAAGACCGACGTGAAGGATCGTACTACCGTGTACCTTTGCTAAATTTCATGAACCATTTTTTACTCCACTCTTTGAGGAACTCCGAAATCTCACTCTGTTCTCGCCCCTGTCATCCTCCCCATGGTGAAACTTATTTTTGTGTCGCCTACAAATTTACTAACCTTACCTGCAAGGCCTTCATCTACAGGGTGTTCCGAAAGTTCTATTACCTCTGTCCCTAATGTCTGCATCGAATAGTTGTTTTCTTTTTTACAGAAAAGAACGTGTGGCCAAATAACGTTATCGCACGACCGAAGAACTGAAACTGAAGAACTGATTCCAGGTTGTGGAATCCATTTCGCCTGGTTACTCCAGCAATGTCAAAGAACTTGGCGGCGCATAATTCTCTGCTTTGAAAATTATGGTGCACGCACTGATCCTATCGATTGTCAAATGGAAACTGATTAACACGTTCTGCTGTATCACATGAGGATCATAATTAATATACCGTAAGAAACACATCGGGGTAACAGGAATTTTGAAACACTCCGTAGGTCAGTAACATAAGCTTTGTTCCGGCTAGAAGAAATTCCCGGGCCTAGATTTTCTCGGAGAATGTCATTTTTCAATAGCTGTCTCATTAAATGCCTAACCCTTCTGACCAAATAGCATTTTTAAGACCTGGCAATATGCCCTGAGGGAACAGCAGACCGCTTTTCGCACCTTATATCAGATTCCTTGGTGGAGTGCAATTTACGCCGCATCAGGAACGCGAGTTCACCAAGGCGAATCTGGATGCGTCAGAACGTGGATGATGCATCTGCTCTTCAGTCCGCGGAATCCCTAGGGGTTTTTTTCCAATTCTACTGATAGCAGACGAAAAACCTTGTTTCTCGCTGTCCCATCTAATATCGATTGAATGTTGTGCTCCTTGAATAGCTGATGTAGCTCAGTCTCGTGGTCTCCCCAGCGGGCACACGAGGACATCACGCACACTCTCGTGGAGGACTGGTTGGCGAGGTAGAAGTTGGATGGAGGTGGCACGCTGAATCGGGTCGAGTTGCAGTCCCGCCTATTTATTTTTCCAGGAATTTCGCGGGAATCTCTTCTAGTCGAAACAAGGCTGATTAAAAATGACACTTCCCGAGAAAACCCAGGTCCTGAAATTTCTTCTAATCGAAACAAGGCTAAAGACGAGAAAAAGAGCGTCGCCAGGACCTGGGGCACTCCACTCGCGATTCCCACTTCCTACGACAATTCCCCAATTACAATCACTCTCTTCGCTCCTCCCGAAAGTGAATAACTTATTCATTTACTCACTCTACCCTGGATTCCGTGCGCTCCAGGTTTAGTCAGTAGCCTCTTACGTGGATCGGTATCGGAAGCCTTCGCAAAGTCTAAGTAGACAATATCGACAAGATCTCCCTTATCCTTCTTTTCCGTCACACAATCGTAAAGCTCGAGCGAGTCGGTGGGACAATTACGTCGCCTTATAAAACCGTGCTGGTTAATCTTGGATGAGAGAGTTTTCCTAGAAATTTTCGAATCTGCAATCACTTGTCATACCCTCTTAGATCTTCTCCGAAATGCCGGTGAGACTAACAGGCCTTTAACTTCCCAGATCGCTCTCGTCCCCCTTCTTAAATATCGGTACGACGTTCGCTACTTTACAGTCCCTAGGCACTTCCCCGCGCAAAATGCTAATCTCAAATATTGTTCTAAATGGCAATGCTATTTCCTTCGAGAGTTCTTTGATAACTCGCACCGGAATACCATCGGAGCCGTGTCGAGATGGAGTCCGTTCTTTATCCTCATCCTGTAATATAAAGGGCTGAACGGCAAAGTGGATTATCTGCAAAAAATTATTTCCTGGACCTCCACATGGAATGAGTCAATATTCCAATGACTGTCAAGTTAAAAGTGAGGAAAAGCGGCATGTATTGATAGATCACTTCATTCATTTCTTGGTTCCAAAAAACTGTAATTTTTTATGAAAGGGACAGGGTTCTATGAGCGCAAGACCAGCAAAAAATTTATTATTATTAATTTTTTTTTTCAGATAAACCACTTTACCTTACAGCCCTTCATAATAAAACTTACCTCGATTTTCCTTCTCGTCTTCGAGAGATCCCGTTCCACGTTTCTTTTATAAATTCCTTCGTAATGTTCGATTTAGAAGTTTAGTTATAGCCCCCCCCCCCCCAAAAAAAAAGGAATGTTAGGCAAGTTTTTTCATGGTATTTTCAAGACACACCGCTTGGGTAATAAAATTTTTTCTACCGATATCGCTCTTTTTCTTAGTCGCTTTTTTGCCACGTTTATACTCAATACCCTTTCGCTTTCTGACAGTCTCCCTCTGCAAACGACAGAGAGAAAAGAAGCCATGCGGAGAGGAAGCATGAAATCGTCGCCATATACCTCATCTTCCACCGCGGAAACGGAGGCGTCCCGGCATGAATTCGGATGCTGGGGGCATCGGCGACGTAAAGATAGGAAAAGAGATGGAATTGGCGAACGTCACGTGTCGCTCATGAAAGACGTGCGATAGCTTCGAACCGCATCCTCGTACTCATTCGTCTGGGTAAATACTGCTCAGGCTTCTCATTTCGCAGGCTTTCCTGTAGATACTACACCATCTTTTCCTGGAAAGCACACTTCGCAGTCCCACTCTATCCTTGTTGATTCCCAGAATGAGGGTTTCGTTTGCCGTTGTCGACATTTCACCATTTTTTGAGAATACTCCAACTACGAGAGAAGAAAAAAAAACTCCTCGCAGACGTGAAATTTGGTGCATTTCGAAATGCACCAAATTCCAAATTTCATTTCACGTTTCAAGTTCCACCAAAAAAATATTGAAGTTCCGAAGAGAAGCCGATTTTATTTTCCGGCACGCTGCGTTTTCATTTCTTCGATTTCTGACGCGTTCACGTCGCTTCTCCTTTGGATATCTCGGGTCTTCTCTTTCACCCGCTCTGCTCTTTATTGGCTCTCCTTTCTGCTTACTGGTCATTCATCGCTTTTCTTTTCTCTCCACTTATCATTTCTCAGATGGAAGCAAGATAAGATGGGAAGAGATGGGCGGGATCTATGCGGGACGCAATAAACTTAGGAGGAATTATAAGAGGGGATCTGTTTCTCCTTCAATAAATGATCTTTTCCTATGCCCCCTGTGATCCCCTAGCCACGTGTAATGTCATTCCATTTCCCTTTCAAGTCCAAAGAAAGTGAAGTGAACGATCGATATGGTCGTGTACCGTTTCCTTCACATCTTCAATCTCCAGATTTATGAAGGGTATAAAAGGAAACGGGTTAACCTTTATCGAGTTCTAAGGTCAACCACCTCCTTTAACGAATGTTACAAGAAACGGTTCACGAATGACAAAGGTTAATAACCTTAACCTTAACCTTAACAACTTCAATGAATATAACGGAACGTCGTGATTTCCTGTCCAAAGTCGAAAATAACATTTCGGGTCCGTCCGATAAACTTGGATCTTTCGCCGATTATCTTCTACTCATCCCAAGATAAGATTTCAAGAGATCGTAGAAAGAAGGCTAAGCTGCAGATATTCGATTCTCCTTCCTTATTCTCCATTTGAGAGAGCATTCGAATCCCCGGTATAGATTACGGTGCCGGGGAAATGACTCTCAACGAAAGAGATCGGCGCCTGGGGTTCAATGACGCAGCGGGCTGCTGCCGACTCAGCGCCTCCTCTGTGAAGAGCACTCGAGAATCCCCCTCAGAGGAGAGTCGCAAAATGGAACGGGACCGACCGAGGATGGCGTCTGTTGGCGTGCATCTCGGCCCTGTCCGACACTTCTCAGCGTTTCTCTCCCCCTTACCAGGAAAATGTTTTTGCTATCTTTATCAGCAGCAAGATGATATAGAGAAGACCAAAAAGAAACTAAGACTCGGGTATATGGCGGTCTAATGAATAAAGCCACCCGAGACAAATGCACGAAATAGCCATGAAAACAGCAATCCAGCAATATATACGCGAAACAAAATTTAAAAAAAGTAAATTTTACCTGTTTTGCGAATATCCTAGAGTCGTTAGTCTCCATTGGCTTTTCTAATTGTTATTATTATTTCAAAAGTATTTATATAAATATTTCATGTCTTTTAACAGATATTTGATCATTAATAAAAATATTAATGATCCTTATCACAGTTGCAATCACAGCAGGCATTTCATTTGAGAATATATTTGATATGATGCAATTGCATATGAGGCAAATTTACTTAGCCATAATCGCAGTTTAATTTTATGGATACCGCAAGACCCTATGTCAAAAATATAAATTTGAAGTTTTTTAATTCAAAGCGTAAACGTCTGAGTTCAAAGCGCAAAATATTGTTGGAATAATACAAGCAAAATATACAAAATTAAGTTTTCTCCTCTCAGTCTAATCCGTACCTGCCATTAGAGACACGAGAAGTTTCTTTCCTCCCGTTATTAATGTTTTTGGCGTGGTCTCACACGGGAGGAGGAATTCGGAAGTTTTGAAGCTCTCAGACTAAGGCCTCGTCTGTGAGTTTCCTCTGTAATTTCTCTTTTCTGCAAATAAAACGTTTGCGTATAGAAGTTTTTTATGTTAGACTTTCGAAGCTCAAAGGAAAGTTTTGTTTAACACTTTCGCTGCCATACGACCCGCCGGCGGGTCGTACAGGTCCTTTCTACCAGATCATACGACCTGCCGACGGGTGGTTTGCATTGCTTTGCGTGATACGATCTATTGACCTCTTCCTTTCATCTTACGAATTTTATCGTCACCTTCTGATGAGGTCAATTTTAAATCAAATTGGCGGTGTTACATTTCTCATTTCTTTTTTTTACAATGTATTCAATATAAGCATATCTCCGTAAAGTAAGGTAAAGTGGAAATTACTTCTTCCTCATTTCTGCGTATAGGGCATATTACGGGAGTCTTTATATATAGTATGTACGTGGACATATCAAAAAGGTCCAGAACCGGTTTTCATATGAGCAAACTACTGTATGTGCAGACGCTCTGTTTCAGAATGATCCCTTTTGGAATGCATGGATGAAAAGAAAAGAATGCAACTTGAAAGTTTTCTATAGAATCCATACCTTGTAATTTATTAGTATGAAAATTTAATGAAACGTTGGCTACAATGTTTTCCTAGAGCTCTTGAAATTATATGAATTTATGGATACCCATTCGTGAGTTATGGCATATTTTGTTAAGATGGCAAAGGGCATGCGACTGCCACTGTGAGGCACGAATCCAAATTGCATGAGGATCCCTGAAAATGCATGCAGATGCATGAACTTTTTATGGATGAATACACATTTTTGACAACGTTCTATTAATTTCTTCGCGAGGATCATCCCAGAGGAACTGATCCATTAGGCAAAAATCAAATGCAGATTCGTACCTCCCCATTGGCAGTCACATGCCTGTTCATTCAGAAAATATGACCAATTCGATTAAATCTGTCACGACTCAAGAGTAGATGGGCAAGGGTGCATATACTGTACTTCAACAGCTCTTGAAGAACCTCGTCAACAAGGTATCCTTACATTTTCACGTCAATTCACTGAAGAATTTATCTGTATAAAAAAATGTTCAAGTTGCTTAATTTTTTCCAGTCAACCCTCTAGTTCAACCTGACTTGCAACATATTTCCTTTCGTTTGTAAAGAGCTTAGAACAGACTGTAACCCATTCCTGGCAAATTTGTCCAACGCGTTGGTGGCAAGTTGATTGGCAAGCGCCTATGTCGTCGAAGCGCGGCGGCCGTTCATCGAAGGTAGCTCATTTTTGGAATCAGCCTGAAGTCGTAAGGTTCGAGGTCCAAGGAATACAAAGAATGTGGGAGCAATGGCACTCCATGATTGGTTAGAAATTCAACGGTACGACATAAGTACCGTTTGATTGCCGACAAGCTCAGTTTCGTCATTACGGCTTGTCGATTGCCGCCCCATGCGTTCATCATCTCCAGTGGATCCCCACCTTTCACGGAATCGCTTGTGTCATCACACCAGAATTAGGATTACTTTGGCCTCAGGGGAACGGCCTCCAAATAATGGCTTGGCAGCGAAAGTGTTAAAGGTGTTCAAGGACTTTTGAGTCACCCTGTATACCACGCTTTAGATGAAGTTCGACATAGAAGGTACGTGCCCTGAGGGGACTGAGTTAGCATGTCAATAGGTAACCCTTGGACAGACGTGGAGGCCTACACCAATCTTGCCCGACCAATTCGCATTAAGGAACTTCTTCCGGGAATCCTTCTGCCTTAGCCTGACGCGCTAGGCGTTTGACCAATTACGTTGGGCCATTGGTGAGAGACACGAGTTGACGCTACAGGTACGCTTGCAGATGTGAATGGGTTCTATTTATTTTTCTGGCGGGGAAGCTGTAGATGATGTTCCATTGACATTTCGATACTAGGAGGCTATGTCACTTAAGGACGCTTAGGCCAATGCTCACACTTCAACGAAACGGGAAATTATAACTACGGGCTGCATTTACAGAATGACGTCTTTTTTCATAGACAACTGTATGGAACCTTTAGAATAGTTTGAAAAAGGGACTCCTATTGAGTCCTTTCGCCAGCATATAAAATTAACGATGAAATTCCCTACAATCGAAGTGGAATTATCACCCTGAAACTCAGAAGAAAAGAGTTTGAGTCTGTTGCCTAGCCTCCCTAGACGGAGGTGTTGGCTTATGCCATTCTCATGAATACGTTCCTTCCTCAGTCATTGAAGCTAGTGTGTGTTATTGCTACGTTGTTCACTCCAGAGGAATTCAGACTTCGGAAAGAGGGGGGAGGGGGGGCGGGGTGTACACGCCCGGGGACTAATTTCGCAGGCCTAGGCCTACCCCATGGAAGGACGCTTAGGCCAATACTACTCTCATACACATTCCTCCTCAAAGGAAACGGGATGGAAAGTAAATAGCTGTTGGCTTGCATATACTACAGATACAGTTCGACATTTGCGGTACTCACTCTGATGGGAATGATTCAGCAAGCTTATATCCAACCCTTGGACGGATGCTCAGGCTTACATCGACCTTGACTCATTGATATCAAGGAACATTTCGGCCTCTCTTAGCATGCGGCGCGAGGCTTTTGTCCTACGCCTTACTAGGTCATAGGCTAGGTAGATGCGTACTGGTAGGGTATGCTTGTGGATGCGAATTGGTTTCATATATTCTTGTAACAGGGAAACGGCAAACAAGATTTTCCCTCGACTTTTCGATTTAGATTGGTTATGAACAACTACATGTAGCTTTAAGTGCCTACTTTCAACTCTTTCTAGAGTTTTTGTCCCCGAACATATATATGGTTTTGTGACTTAGATGCAAAGAGTGTGACGACCCCAGGGAGGATGTCAATTCAATATAGAAACATTAAACGACGCACAGAATTTTCCCTTTGTGATCCTCATGCTGGAAGTATTAATAATATGACGTCTCTATGAACATTTTCTAAAACAAATTTCTTTTTAAAGAACGAGCGCCGAAGGCGCGTGAATTGCCTATTCCATCAGCCAAGAGGTTTGAATGCATCATTAGGGGAAGCTTCGAAAACGAATGCTCCATATGCATTAGTCAGCCACCACATGACTTTTATTTTCTCCACTGAAACGGGTCGGAAGAAATCGCCGCAGGCATTACGATTCAATAGGCCTATGACTCACCCACGAGTGGACGTTCAGGCCGAAGCCATCCCTACATACGTTTCCTCCATCGGAACGCGTACAATAGCTGGAGGCATTGTAATTCATTGGCCTGACTTACTTTAGGAAGAAGCCTTAGACAAAATATGTAAGGGTGGCATAGGTCTAATTGAACTAGGAGGAAAAAACCTATGGAGATATGGTACAATTTTGAAGCTAATGATGAACTCAGTGACAGACGCTGAAGCCTACGTCATTCCTACACACA
>CAJPEV010003212.1:6476-28968 GCA_905338385.1 Darwinula stevensoni | reverse complement strand
CCCCCCCCCCCCCCCCCCCCCCTATTTTGCTTCAATTCATCTACCAGTCTTTTGAGTTCCGGTAGCGAACTATGATTCAGGAGTAGCTTTATCCAATTATGTCTCGGTCAACTATGTCTAGGTCAGTCCTTTACCCGTATTTCTTATGCAAAAAAGTTTGAAATTTTGGGTAGAGAAGGGGGCTATTTTGAACTATGAGGTGGGTGGGGTTCAAGTCTCAAAAAGGCTTTCGAAGTTATCCTCATTCCTCTTCACCTTCACCTTCACCTTCCTATTCACCTTCCTCGGCCACTTCGTCATCTCACGAGACACTCCCCCCGCCCCCCCCCCCACCCCCTAAATTAAATTCCTGGCTACTGATTGCTTTCATTGAAGGCTTGGATCTTCGTAACTCTTCCTGTTGCGTGCAAGTAATTTCCTTGCTGGCCGGTTCTGATCGTGTTAGAATTCGATCATTGAATGCAAAAATTCTGAACTGTCAAGTCCGAAGGCAAGGTGAATTTCGAGCAATGAACGAGGAAAGAGAGGGCAATATCCTCTCAAGTTCGTTTTTTTTTTTTCTTGGAATGCCTTTTTTGAGTTCGGAACTCCAACTGAAAATGAATTTTCCATCTAATCCAAACTGGAGCGACTAATAAATGGGACGGGAAATCGTTTCTCACGTAGTTTGAATGGGTCGGAAAAATCGAATGGAAAAATCCTCGTCCGACTCGCATGAGGTCTGGTCACTTTTCTTCGGTCCTTCAGTTTCTTACAAAAGAGTGAAAAGGTGTCCTGCACCTGTATTTACTGTCGGCGAAGAGCCCCACTCTTCTAGGAGGGTTTTATTCCATTTATATTTATATGAATGATATATAAAGCATATAATATAAAAGATTTGCGAGAATTCCTTATTCCCAGTGTTATACAGTATTTACATTTCGGCAAATATTTATCTGTCACTCCGCTGCCAAAACAGAACGGGTCGCTCGCTTCCCATTAAATAGATGCTGATTCAGGAGGACCCCCTCGTACGTTGACAGGTGCGCGCAGCTTGCCGCTTGTGTGTCTTGGCGATTCTTTTGACACTGGGATTCCCACAAATAAATCGCGTCGAATGGCGGGATTGGACGACGTGCGTAGCAGACGACGCGAGCCCGATCGGACGGACCAATCAGATGGCGCCGGCCGGATCGGACGGACCAATCAGGATCTCCAGCTGGGATTCTCTCATGGAGACGTGCAGACCCGGCCGTGCTGTGCTTTGATTTGGTTATTCGTAGATCTATTCGTATC
This sequence comes from Darwinula stevensoni, assembly GCA_905338385.1. Taxonomy (NCBI): domain Eukaryota; kingdom Metazoa; phylum Arthropoda; class Ostracoda; order Podocopida; family Darwinulidae; genus Darwinula; species Darwinula stevensoni. Next base: position 27,693 of record CAJPEV010003212.1, on the reverse strand, counting down.
CCTAGGCCTAATAAAGTAATGACATGTAAGTTAATTCGTACAATCTCCTGCACGGGCTTCGTAGGCCTAATGTTATTTTCATGATATAGCCCCAGTTCCTCGGGTGACCGATAGAAACAGCATTGGGCAATTGTAGTTAATTAGTATGTTGCTCCCAGCCAAAATTGGGAGGAATCGTTGCTAGCAGCGAATTTAATATGACTTCATAGATGTTAAAATTAAGTTTACACTCGAGTAGAGTCCTTAATACTTAGGTCTAGATTTATATTTGTAGTGAGACTAGTGGCTCTTGGCTCTTGATGCTTTTATGTGAACATTATTTTTATGTGCTCGAGGCCTGATATTAGATTTGCGTATTGAGCATGGAGTAAAATTTTACATGGCTCAATGAAAAAAGGGTAATGCTTATTTGGATATATTATAAGATATAGCTTCGATAGGGAAGGAAACTTAAGAAGATAGTTAAAATACTACAATACTTTGCAATAAAATACTTCACACCTGCAGTGTCAAACTGGTAGCCCATGGGCTGGATCCGGCCAGCCAGTCCATCTTTTGTGGCCTACGAAGTCTTCTTCAATTGTTGGTTGCAGAAAAGTACTGCAAATTTCTTCCTGTTTGCATGAAAGATGAGGGGTTTGATTTTTATTGTGGCCCCTAATCGTCTCCAATGGCTTCTATCCAGTCCCAAGCCTAATCGAGTTTGACCCCATTCAAAGCCATTCAAAAGTATGTGTAAAGTTCTCTTTGGTGGCATTGATGGCCATCTCAAGGTAGCATACTGCAATTTCTGGCTCTCCCAAGTTTCAAAGGAGCTCTTGCATGTTGGATATTTTTCTACCTGGGAGTGGAGGCATCTGAGGGTTTAGCTACCCATGGAGAAAAGGCATGTACGGTACCATGTGAAGTAGACTAGAAAATAAATGGGAAAATATGTCTGGTTTCATAGTGCTAATGAAACTAGGTATTCTACCATATGTATAGCAGGGCCTTACATCAGTCACAGGTAAGTAGAAGCACAGATGAAGATTTGGAGCAGCCAATGTATATGAGCATTGATGTTTCTATGAGTGTAGTATGCCTATTTTGTGCTTAATTAGGCATGTATAATCACATATGTGGCAGATAATGTATATGAAGTAGATCATGTTTGAAACACATCCTGATCAAGTATGAAAATGACTTCAGGACCTACACTGAGAACTGGTGTTTCAATGTCATTTGACAGTCAAAATAAAATGATTTCCCCGATGTGCTGAAAAAAGAAACTTCAGAAGTAAGATTTTTTAAAAGTTAATGGGAGTTCTTCCTAGTTTTACTTGCATTGCCATCTGCAGAAAATACATCTTTCAATTCATACAGGTTGCATTATGGCCTGCTAAGGAGAATTTGCTGGCATTGCAGACTTTTGGAGGGGATGTGATAAGAGGGGTGAATCCCAAATTAGGGTCATCAAAGCGGAAATCTAGGGTTCAGTTGTACTAAAGCTTCAAAGTTCATAATATACTTTTCTAAGCTTGAAGTTTCTTAAGACTTACCTCAGTCCCGTTTCCAGCCTAGGCTTACATGTGACTTGAAGTTGTGTACGATAATCCATTACTTTCTAAGGAAATTAATTTGTGCTGTCATGTAGGATAGTGGGCCCTATGAATAATATCTTGTGAATTAGGCATGAATTGTTTGTTGTGCATGTTCAATATTAGAAAAGACCTGTATTCTTTGCAGATATTTGTTCTCATTGTCTGTTTTCATATGCATGAAAAACATAAAATATATATTTGCTGCTCTGCTATGGTTGCATATGACTAGCATGATTGATTCCTCCATATTGGCAGCCAAGCATGACTTCAGGTATTCCAATTTCAGAGTTGAAACTAAGGGTAGTATGATGGAAAAAATATTTGGGGTAGTTGCTTGAATTAATTGTTCATGACATGATGAAAGCATAGGGATTTTATTATTGCAACATTCTAGGTAGTTCTCATAAATGACCTCAGTCTGGTATGAGCTAATATCAGTCATTGATTTGTTGAAGGCAAGAAGTAATTTCATGAAAATTAATCCTTTCACTGCCGTGCCCTTGTATATATGGGGACCACTGCAAGGAGGTACAATTCTTTGTTCATAGTGTAGTACATGTACCATTTTGAGTCCACTGCTTTTCTCCTATTTATAAATGACATTGATGGTACCTTATCAGCAGGAGACATTCACTTACTGGTGACTCCAGCATTTTTGCTTTTGGTCCAACTTCCATAGCAATGCCAACTGTTGTGAAGTGAATATTTTGATAAAATTGCTTGTCGCCAATAAGTTAATTTTCAGGCAACCAATATGTCATCTGAAAATGTGAAAATATCCTAAATTCTCATTTTTGGACAATCACACACGACAAGACCATGGCATTTAAACTCAATTAATAAATCTAGGTAAGTATGTTGTCAAGCTATAGAATCATTTGGAAATCGTATGTTCAAAATGTAGCATGAAAAGGTAGCTTTCTGTGATAGTATTAGGCCTATGTATAAAGTCAGGGATTGGCTGTCCAAATGGGTATTGGATAAATGTAATTTGGAATAGTGCATGAACTCATAAACTACAGTCTGGTAAATTTGGGGCAAGCAGTGAAAACCCATACCCATAAAATTCAAACAGCAATTAACCAAACCATGAAAGTTTTGAGCAGTCTTCATCTCAGAGAAAGAATGTATTTCTTTTTGGGACATCCTAAATATTATTGTACCATATTGAAAGCTGAAGAGGGGTAACAAAAATTTGAAATCACTATGTATATTATATGGAATAAAACATTCAAGTTGTATCAACATTAGCACATGGTAAGCAAGAACTAATTATGATTATAGATCAATTATGGCTGCTGCAGGAAGATATTACAAATCCTTGTCAAATGAAATAAAAAGTATTGACATTTGAGATACAATTAAAGATAAGCTTCAGGAAATATCTCCTGAAAACATGTAAATTTACAAATGAAAGCAGCACATATTTTCACTCATGTTTTTCTGTTTGAGACACCCCTGTGCAAGCCTTCATTTTCTATGTATATTCCAAAAAGACAACTTTCATTTATGAATAATAATGTTCACCTATGTAACCACTCTCCTTCCTAATGGTTTGCTTTCCTCTATTTTCATTCCCTCCCCCTATCATCCTGTATACCCTAGACTTGTAGTTTTTAAACTGGTTTTTCTCTGCCCTCTCCTAGAATGTGCCAAATTTTTTCCCTCCCCCTCTGAATAACATGCAAGCACTGTCTCCATTTTCTGCTTTTTTTTTTTTAATACCTGCATCATTGTATAAGCACAACTAGAAAATTCAAAAGGAGATGGGAAAAGTGATATGATTAAGACTGATTTGAGTGATTGGTGCTAGACATGGTGGATGGGAGAGGGAGTTGCTAGGGTGAGCTTTGCAAGCTGGGTGCTTTGGGGTGTTGAATGCTAGAATGCTTGAATGCTTATGACTTTACATGATGCCATTGAATGCTAGAACTCCTTTTGTGGTCAGCCTTTTACCTCAAATTAAAGTCACTGCATGTGAAAGGGCGTTTCGTACACAGACTAATCTACTTTAATTTTTTTAAGCTCTTTTATATTTTGAATATTTTAATGTTAGCTCTAGAATTTACAGAGTATTGAAGTTACACAAATTGAAGCTTTCCTCAATGAAAGCTTTTAAAATGCCGTGGGAAAATTGTGGTTCCAAGAGTGAGAAGGTTTATGGGAGGTTTTAAAATGCTTGAAAATGCTCATTTGGTTAAGTTTCCAATAGCAGCCTAATTTCCTGTCGATTCATTAGTTGTTAGCCAAAACAAGCCATCCTGTAAAACAACCGAGTCCAAAAAAAGAAACTGGAGTTTTGCATCTGCATCATGGAGGAGGATGCACTCGAACGCCCTTCCGCCTTTACCTTTCCCGTGATGGTTGGCGAAATATCCGGTTTGCGTTGGCGTATTGTAGGGAAGGAGGGAATGGGAATGCTTTTTCGACTCATGTTTTCGGGTCGGGCGTGCGTTCCGATTCCTAGGTAGGTGGCGGTTGGATCGCGGAGACGGTTTTGATTTGTTTTTGCTGGATCGAATGGAGCTTTGCATCTCATGTGGTCTTTCTACGTTCTCAGGTGCTCTCCTTTCCCTTTTCTCGGTCATATGGGGGGAATCTATCAGTGACGACTGATGGAATGAACCGAAGTTGTCTCCTTATAGCTCGGTCGGATGTTTCCCCTCTAACAAATGGCTTACGTCGAAGGATAAGAGAATGAATCGCTCTCTGTATATAGTCCTTGAGAGCCCTAACGAGACTCCGCGGGTGAGTCAGGAAATAACCTGTCATTAAGTGAGAAAGAATGGAGGGGAGGAAAAAAAGGGAGAAGGGCAGCGTGATAGCACCATTTCCCTCCCGATTCCTGTGACATCGATCGGGAGTCAGCAAAAACTGCTGCTGGAGTCAGGCCAGACAAAAAAGGGAATGGCAATTTCACAATTTCCGTGTCTGGAGGGAAATGGGGGGAAAAAAAAACACAGGAAGCACGGCGAAAAAGAGAGAAGAAAGAACCTCACGTGCTTCTTTATTTCGTTGCTGCCAAGGTTGAAAGGACTTCCCGATCCCATTCCTGAATTCCTTTTGTCTTGAATGGGGGAGGAGGGGGAGGGGGGGATGTATCTCAGTGGTATGTCGAAACCGAATTTTTGGAAATGGATGAAAAAGGCCAATCGGTTGAGGGGGTCAGCTAACCCTTATAACGTTCTAAGGTGGCAAGAAATTAATTAAAGGGGAATAGTAGAAACATTTACTTTTGAAGAAGCCTAAATGGGGAAAATTTTCTTTTTGAAACTTTTCAACCCTTTGTTGTGGACTTTGAAAGTGGTGTTTTCCGTCGAAAAGCAAGTGTATTTCATGACTAGCATCTCAATTTTCCATTAGCTATGCTTAAGTTGCCGACGTTTTCTTTTGTTTTTTTTTTTTGCTTGTTAAGGATTTAATATGTAACTGAGAAAGTAAATAAAGACAAGCAGAATCTGAGACGGGAGGCCATTTGGCCCCTCAGGAAAATTTCTCACGCGAGGTAATATCCCGTTTCATAAACATGGAATGGAAATGCCAGTGTCATCTTGGGGTCGAACGGCCGAGGTCAATTATGGTTCCCGAGTCATTCCTGGCCGGTCACGTGATTAAAGAACATCGTTCAATCAGAAATAATAAAGTAAGCTGGAAAAATTCAACATAGGTTGAATTTTTTTTCGGGCCAGGTCGTACCGCGAAGTTTGACTGTATTGGCCCGTGCAAGGCTCTAGGCTGTGACCACTTATTTGTTTAGGACCCCTACCTACCTTATTTTCAAGTGATTTTTGTTGTTTGGAAGTGATTCATTCGTGATGGCTTGTAGAAGTCTTCGCAATAGGTTACCATAGATTACTCAATAGATCTCCTTATATGACTATTATATACTATGGCGGAAGGATTCACGGTGGTTTGATAGCTGAGGTAACAGGTAAAACTTAATCACTTGTCGGTGTCATCGTGTCATATCGTTTTCCAGTCGCCTCTGTGCTCTCTCGACAGGCAAATGCACGGATTGCCAATGGGCTCGCGCCCAAAAGCCCCGTCTCGATCCGGGTTGGCCAGTGGCGGTGAGTTCTGGTGCGGCCAGTGATGAAAGACGGGGACTCGGTGGCAGTGAGTGATGAGGACCAAGACGTTCATCCTCCTCCTGACGTGCTTTGTTATCACAAGCTCCATCCTGATTCTCTTCAGCAATCAGCGGCCGACGATTCAGAACATCGTGTCGGAGACGCACAAGCAACTCAATAACCTCAAGACTCTCAAAGTGAGACCTTTTGGCTGTGCCGTAATGTATCGTTTGGGCTTTTGAGGGTTAAACATTTTTTTAAAAATGATTTGCTGCAGGAGAACCTACAGGATGTCCTTCAGGAGCAGCTCACCGCCGATCCGGAAGTGTTGGAGCTGCTCGGATTCGTGAAGCATCCCAGGATTTACCCAAACGATTCATGGACGAATATCACGTTACCTCCGATTGTAACCGCCGTAAGATGCTTTCCGCCTTTTGATTTGTGTGCTTTTCGTGGACATGAATACATGAAGATGGTCTCATCTGGCTCCATTCGAAACAAATTAATCTGGTGACACTTGTAATGGGAGGGCGAGGAGCCGTGCGCACTATTAGTATTAAACGGCAGAAAAAAAACTAGACAATTCTTTCGCTGTCTTATTTCTGTCGAGTGAAAGTGAAGGAGCCTGTTCCGGGACATCCGAGAACGTATTCACACGGATTCTGGTGGAACTGGAGCCAGATCTTCGTGCTAGCAATCGCTTCTACTTTTTTTTTAAAGGCAATTTAATAATTCATTCCCTCTCGTGTCCTATCTAGGCAAGGCAGTCATTACCTTAAAAGCCAAAAAAGCTTCAGGGGTCGGAAGATGAGGGAGCAGGGAATGGGGCAAGTTGGCAATGGGGCAGGAAGCAAGTTGAAACGGGTCCGAGCTCCCAGGGAGATTCTCCCCTCGTGTGAGGGCTGGGAGTTGGACTGGAAGACACTTGCATGGGGGCCACAGCGAGACTCCTCGGAAGGAGTTTCCTGTGCGTGACATCCCTGTGCTCCATACTAATGCTGTATGTTGGGCTCGGCTGCCTCCGATGGAGATAGGCGGGATCATCGCGTGGGTCGATAAGATAAGGTTAACAATCATCGCTGTGGAGGACTCTGTGCGGAAAGGAAAGGATACTTCCTTCTCGCCACTTCCCATCTTGCTTTCTTCTTTGTCTCGCCAGATCGGGTTTCTCATTTTCGCTTTCCTCTCTCGCTCTCCGTCGGATATTTGGCCCCCAATCCGGACGTATCGAATGTCCCGGGAAGTGGTCGGGTTGGCTGGATGCAGGATAGGAACAGCTGCAGGACATCGATGATTCATGTCTCTCAGTCGTCGCATGCAGAGCTCCTTTGTCTCGTTTCTCCTTTAGCCATGTCTATTCCTTGGTGAATTCGTGCGGTGTGCGAGACAAGTGTATTGGCCAGGGGTTGCAAAACGCGACCCCTGGCCGATACACCTGGCTTATCCCGCCATGATGAAAAGGATTCCCCCTATCCCGCAGGAAAAACCCTGAGCCTGAAGGGGAAAAAAAAAGGAAACTACCTTATAGCCGATTTATATTTTTCAAGGAAACGAAACATTACTAGGGCGTGTAAGGGTCATTGGAAATCGTTGTCTGTGCGACTCCCGCGGCGGCGTTTTGCGTGTAGCAGACGTTGATGAATGCTTCTTCCGAAAAACGGTGCAAAGAATTTCAATCATGAAGGTGACCGACTCTGCAAACGGGACGCATCAGAAAATGAGGAAATCCCCCGGGTTAATGGTGGACAAATTTCAAGTGTCACGGTAGGCGACGATACGCAACGATAGGGTAACGTCAACCAACACGAGTAACCTCCAAGCTCGGGAGACTCGGCCTTATTACTTCACGGTTACTCCGAGGATAATCTACCCGGGTTGGGCCTTCACCGCCGGGGTTCTTTAGCGTCCACTTCCCTGGACGTGGACGTTAAAGAACCTCGGGAAATGTGCGGGGGGTTTTTACTCGCTTGCTCTCGGTCATAAACGCATGAGGTCGTTGGTTTCGAACTCGGGTCTCCCGCCACAGGAGCCAAGCTCGCTGTTGGTCGAGCCAAATGCATTGGTTGAGTGGCGCTAAAAAGGCCAGGAGACTGAAATGCTATTGAACATTTGGGGCCGTGTCAGTTAATTGAAAACTAAACAAATGTCTTTGCTTTTTCATTCAGGCTTCTTCGGGTGAAGGTATAAAAGCCTTGGGATTTGTGAAGAATGTTCATCATTTTGTGCCTGGATACCACATCCTTCTGTACGACCTCGGCTTGGGGAGGTCAGAAAGTGAAACTGTAAGCATCGCAATTGTAATTTTTTGGAAAGCGTTGGTGTTTTGATAGCGTAATGTAACGTGTAATTTTTTTTCTTCTTATTCTCGGTCTGGTTCAGTTGCTGGAAGTGTGCAACGGCACCCGGAAGTCTAGTCACTGTTCCATTGTCAAGTTTCCGTATAAGCAGTTCCCGAGTCACGTGAAGACACTGAAGTTTCATACATTCCGTCCTCTCATCATACAGGTGGGTAACATAGGATCTTTTTTATTAATTATTAAAATTATAAATAAAGAATAAATAATTACAGGGAATGCTGTATTTGTTGCCTTCTGATTCCGTGTAGCAAGTGCTAAATGACGTGGGGGCCATTCTCTGGATGGACGTGGACTATCGGCTCGTGACCGACCACCTTGAACCGTTCGTGAAGATCGCCAAGAAAGTCGGTCTGGTCGCCTGGGGCAACCTGTTGCCGACGTCCGCCGTGACGCACCCGAACATGTTCCACTTCTTCCAGACGTCTCAAGAGCTTTTCTTCTTTCACCATCTCGTCGAGACGTCCGTGCTCGTTCTCTTCAACATCCAGCTGATCCATTCCCAGTTGATGCTGCCTTGGGTGCAGTGCGCCCTCACGCCGGCGTGCATCGCCCCGATCGGGGCGCAGTCGTACGGGTGCCGCTTCGACAAGAAGCCGCAGTTCCGCTACTCGGGCTGCCACTGGTACGACGCCAGTGCCTTCAACATCATCCTCGGCGTCGTCTTCGGCTTCGACAGCTCCTCGTACATGGGGCAGAAGACGTTCTTCAGGAAGCTCGGTGAGGACTGGGAGTACTACGACAGCTTCAACGAGACCTCCGGCGGTTATCTGCATTACGAGGTGTGATCTCGTGGCGTGTCGGTTGAGTGCGGCGTGAGAGCATTCCCTGCTGATGTTATAGCACTGGCATTTCCCTTTGCTTATATACTGTGATGTACCGTACACCTGAAACCATTTGGGTCCATAGTCGCAGCCCTAGTCACCGTTTTTCCTATTCCTCGCACAGTATCCTTGTACCATATATTCCCAATGCCATCGTTGTGTGTTCTGTAATGTTTCCTTTCTGCATTAGTACGACATTTTATTGTCTCCTTGAATTTGCGAGTTACTCTTTGGATGTACGCTTTAGTGATTCCCCACCACTACCCCCCTAGATTAAAAAATGTCATGGCTCCCTCATTCCATAATGCAGTGGATCGTGATGCAGATCCAGAGGTCATATTCCTGAGATGAGGTTACTCTCATGAAAGTGATATAGTATGCTGTATGTAGTATTCATCATGGATGCCTCTGAGTCTGCATGTGATATCTGTTGATGCCATTTGTGTGAAGAATCCTGCCGCGATAACCAAATGATCTCTTGCCGAAGGAGCGCGTGTGCTGATGTGCCGATCGCAGAAGGTGCTGCACGTTGAGTCTGTTCCGGCCGAAACGGCTGCAGTGATTTGCCACGACGAGGAGGTTGGTCGATGACACCCCTGGAAGCAGAATGATGGACTCTAGGGGTCCTTTGTGAGAACATTCTGCATCCAACCTCATTTACTGTAATGTCATTGTGTTTTAAAAGTCTGTGGGAAAATTATCTATCATACCAGCAATTTCACCTTTTCATACCGATTGGCATTTCACCTCCCGAACGTTCTGCAACTGTTTGTATGCAACAGGAAAATCCATTCCATGCAATTCCAGCATTTTGACTTCCCTAGAATGCTGGGGATTTGGACAACTGTGACATTTTTTAATGATGCAAATGAGTTTTTTGTAGGGTACCCAAAACTGAACCAAAGACATGGTGACTGTCTTGATTTGTTTGGTTTTATCATCTTAATGGTTCAGCTGAGAATTGTAAGACTCAATGAAAAGCAGGTGTGACAGTTCCTCATGTATTGTCTCTTTGTAGGTATTGTGCTGGGTCATATACTAGAATTTACCTCTTGATAATCCCAGCATCACAAAACCGCTAAGTTCCAGGCTCCAATGAACTGAAAATTCCAAGCAAATTGGTGCACATCTTACACAATAGACTTGAGGAATCCCAGCTACTTTTTGCTTCCTTTCTCATTTTGTTAGGCATAATATGGCTAATGAGAATTGTCATTTGTAACAGCCTCCTGCCATCACTGAAACAGGAATAAGACAGGATTCCATCCATTCACTGATTGCCATCAGGTGATTGTGTAGGCCTAGTCAGTTGAAAGGGTGTGGAACAGACGAAAGCACAGGTCCATGAATGTTGTTATTCTGTGTGACAGGTTTAGTCTAATCTTCGACTTTATTTATACGGAAAGGACCAATACAGTGGATGTCCTCTTTTTATGGTCTCAGTTGCTTTTGGCCTAGCTAATAAAGTGATTTTTTTCTTTGTAGAACTCAGAACAAACTGACTGAACTGAAACATGGAGGAAGAGTGGGCATTCGTGTCTACTCACAGGGTTTTTCCTGCCGGTTCCTCATGCTTCCAGATTCATGACTTTGCTTGCGCAAGAATTGTCATTGGTCCATTTGTTATTGTGGAGTGTTTTCTCCGAATGGTTTATAGAGACACTTAGGATTCAGGTCCCAACAGGGACGCTTTTGGCATGGCTTCCCGCGGTGTGAAAGAGACGGAGCTCCTGCGTGAGAACATCGAGAAGCAGGTCGATCGACTCATCTCGCAGCTTGCAGATCTGGAAACATGCAAGTGAGTGGGTTTGAAGACATAGAAGCAATGTGATGATCTCCAGGCTTGCCTATTGAAATTGCATGGAAGCCGGTTCCGTTTACAGAGACGAGTTGAGCCCCGAGGAATACGAAGAGACGCGGCAAGAGACGATGGAGCAATTCAAGGAACTCAAAGCCTCTCTCCAGAAGATGATGAGTGGAAACATGACCCTCATAGACGAAATGAATAGTGTGCAGCTGGTAAGAGTTCTAGTTTTTCTTTTATATGCTGTTCATTCCCTACAGACTTCAACAGTTCTTCCAATATGGATGTAGGCAATTCAAGCAGCCATCAGTAATGCATTCAAGACCCCCGAGGTGATTCGCATGTTCAGCAAGAGGCAGCCAGGTCAGCTGAGGCTGAGGCTTGCAGATCTGGAGCGAGAGTGCAAGTGCGGTCACATCACGTCCGATGCATATTCGCAGCAGAAGGTTGGCATCCTCCCAGGAATATTACATTGAGAAAATTGAGGCTTGCTGGACAAGGTTGCTGTGTTTGGCAGGTGGAGATCTTGGAAGCCCTTCGTCGACTCGGCGAGGATCTCTCTCCTGCGGAGAGTGAGTTCCTTCGTGAGAAGTCTACTCTTTCACTAGGCCAATTTGAAGAGTTTTCACCTGAAAAAGGTCAGTCCCATCATATCAGACTGTTTTATTATCATATTTATTATTCTTCACTTCCTCATCTCTTGAACATTTTGCTCATTTATGTGAAGGGATCGGTGAGAAGGTGCTAAACATTGCTGGAGAGGGGGTGTCAACAGCCCTCTGATGATTCTATCAGTCATCAGTGAACTGTGATTTTCTAGCAGCCTGTATTTTGCATGTCATGAGGGCATGTTCACATATCCAGTTCAGCTCCAAATCTCCTTTGTGAGCTCCATTGCTTTATGCCTGATCAGTCCATGTTCATTTGTTTCAATCTGATGTGATATCAACCACAACCATGAAGAGAAAATACTTTATCTCATTTAGGATTCATTACACCTGTATGCCTGAATCCATTCTTCACATGGAACACTTTATTGAGTTTTTTTGCATTGATCTTGTTTTTTGTTTTTCTCAAATACTGAATCTTTAAGCCAGAAAAAAAGAAATAAAGAAATTTTCTTTGGTTTCTCCCAAAGTTTTTTACTCCCTTCAGTAACAAATGAAGAAGTTAAGGAGGCTGTTGCCATTTGAGCAACAGGTTGGGGTCTGAGAAAATCACCTCATCTCCCAGTCAATTAATATTTCTTTTTCATTCATTCATCTTGACATTTGCAGAACTTTTTATCCTCTCATGTTCCAGTTGTTTGTCAGTACCCACCCACCATCCCATAAGGCACTGGCAGGAAACTTGCACTTGGCCATTCCTGGTTGTGTTAGGAGCTAGCCCATATGTCAATTATTATTGGTTGACCCCACCACTGATATTCACACTGAATATAAATTTTTACTGAGTTGCTTCCACCCATTGAGGATTAACTAATTACAATTGCCATTGAGAAGTTTACTGGGAGAAAAGGAGAGAGACTTTTCTTGAACTTGTATGTTTCCCTATATAGGGAACATAACCAGGAAAACTACATTCTGTCCCAAAAAATGTTGAACTCTTTTTCAATTTGTAGCTTCTCGTTATTGGTTCAGACTATCACTATGCGCTTTTGAGGGCTGACTAAGACATCAAATGAGCACATGCTTGTGAAGTTGTATCAAAATCCATCCATTCATTTTGTAGATGCAGCAGCTTATTCTAAGCCAGGTTGCATCGGACCATTTCTGCCGGCTGCACTCAGCGCAGGCACAGCCAGCCAGAGTGGAAACACACTGTTCCCATGTTGCAGGAGAATGCGAACCATGCAGTGTTTCGGTTTCAATCAATGTCATGTGACTGTTCACTGGCTGACACGGTGCATTTCAAGCACATCATCTGAGTGTCAAACAGTGAAAGTTATTGAAGTTGTCTTGGTCATGCACATCGTCAGTCATCCTGTACGAGGCACAATAATGAATTTGGAATAATGAGCCCATACAGTTCTAGCCGCACTCCCTTGCTGCTGGTACGCTCTGAATAATCTCCTGTATTTCAGGAACTAGCAAATGAATATTGTTATAACTTTGCATGCATGTGCTCATTTGATGGCTTAATCAGTCCTCAAAAACACAGTGATAGGTCTGAACCAATTACGAATGACTAAAATTTGAAAAAGGGTTCAAATTATTTTGGGACAGAGTTCATTTCAAAATTGATGCTCTATGCAGTCTCTGATGAGGGCTGCTGCCCTTTTGCTTCATTTTTCGTTGACAACAAATGGGAAGAAGGTGATTAGTTGGAGAAAATGAGCAGATCATGAACATAGGAAATGCCATGCAAGTTCTTGGCAGAGGAAATGGAAGATTGTACCAATAGTTCCAGATCATTCGAGATGAACAGTACAGGAATAATGCAATTTCCATCACTTCAGGTCACTTAGTCATGCAAGCAGTATTGAGATGATTGTGACTGAATACAAATGCTCTCTTAAAGCAAATGGAATGTTTGACAACAATTGTAGTATGGGAAATGCTGTCACTATCAGGTGTCAGGCTGGCTTTAAAAATTCAAAGCTTGAAGTGATAATACTTGAAGTGAAGTCAGTCATAGATTCCTTTCAAAACTATAGAAATATGCCATATTTCAGAACAGTTCTTGAGAAGTGAATCATACATACACAATCTTGATCTAAGCACAAGTTTTTCCTCTTTCAGATTTTGAATCAAGTAAGTGAAAATGGTTGCTGCAACAGAGTCTAAAAGGATGAGTTTTGAGGAACTCCAAGCCCACTTCCAGACTCACTCTCGTATCCGAGACACTCAAGCCCATTCTGAGAAGGTGCACTCCGTTGATTGGAGCTGCGATGGCCGGAAGCTCGCCTCAGGATCCTACGACAAGACTGTCTGCATCCTCAGCATGGATCGCGACCGGCTGTCCAAAGACTTCACGTGTCGAGGTCACCAGGGGACAGTGGACACGCTATGTTGGCATCAGACCTATCCAGAACTGTTGGCAACAGCAAGTGGGGACAAGACAGTGAGGGTGTGGGATGCTCGGTCCCAGAAGTGCCAGGCCTGTGTGAGCACGAAAGGGGAAAATATCAACATATCTTGGTCACCTGATGGCATGACCATTGCTGTTGGAAACAAGGAGGACCTGGTCTCTTTCATAGATGTTCGCAAGTTCCAAATCATTCGAGATGAACAGTTCAAGTTTGAAGTGAATGAGATCTCATGGAGCAATGACAACAAGCAGTTTTTCTTGACCAGTGGCCAGGGCCAGATCCACATCCTCTCCTACCCTTCCATGGAACCCATTCGAGTGCTTGATGCTCATCCGGCTCACTGCATCTGCATCAAGTTTTCTCCCACAGGTGACCTGTTTGCTGTTGGCTCTGCCGATGCCCTGGTATCCATCTGGGACACCCAGGATTTGGTGTGCTTGCGAACTCTCTCTCGCCTAGACTGGCCTGTACGTACCATCAGTTTCAGCCATGATGGTCGCCTCCTGGCATCTGCCTCGGAAGACCTGTACATCGACATTGCCGACACGGAATCCGGCGCACAGGTCACGCACATCCCTGTCGAGGCGCCAGTCTTCTCTGTTGCTTGGCATCCCAAGCGTCACCTCTTGGCCTATGCATGCGATGACAAGGACAGTGCCAGGGATGGGTCCTCGCGCAGTGGGAACAAAGACACAGGACTCATCAAGGTGTTTGGTTTCCCCTCCTAGGTTGCAGTGTGCTTGCAGGACTATAAATGCCTTGTGCACAGAGACTTAAGAGGTAAAGTACTCTAATGAAAGGAAAGAAAAACCTTTCCTCCTCTCCTTCCAAAGTCAACCTCAAGGTCATTTCATATTTTGGATGAAGTGGCTCATGGCTCAAGCTGATTTTTTTTGCATGTTGAGTAATTCCATGATTCCTGTTCTAGCCCAAGCATCATGCTTGTCCTTGTTGAGAATGAATTCATGTACTGTATGATACCTTCATTTGGATTATCTTTTCTACTTTCCATGAGTTCATAGAACTGCACAATTGCTAGAGGAACATCTAAAGTGTCATGAGTAGTTGTGCTTTGTCTGTCCTTGTAACTGGTGTCCAGTGGTAGCTTTGGCTGCCAGTCTTTGTCTGTGACCTTCTGGATCATCACTTTCATGAATTCAATAGTGCATTGCCAAGCTCAATTGTGTGATATAGGCATGAGTATTTTTTGCTTTTATCAAGAGCTAAGGGTGATTTTTCTGCCTGTTTAATCATTGTCTCATCTGAGATGTTCTGTACTTACTATTGTTTGTGTTGATTGTTGATATTGATATTCCAGGCTTTCTGTTGCCTCCCCACATATCAGTATCATGCTCAGATAGTTGCCACGATGGGTGTGCGTGGTTTGAAAACTTTTATCGAGACCCAATGTGGGGACTGCCTGGTGAAAGAGGACCTTCACAATTGTGTCCTCCTTATTGATGGATGGAATTTATTGTACTACTTGTACAACACTTCCAAGGGGTCTAACCCAGCATTTGGTGGAGAATATGACAAGTTTGAGAAGACTGTGAAGGAGTTTTTTGGCACTCTGACTGCCTGTGCCATCACTCCATTCGTCCTCATCGATGGAAGTTACGATGAGAGCGGCTGGAAATTTGACACTCAGATGAAGCGCCTGAAAGAGAAGATGCACAATGCCTTGCAGCTTTCCCCCACCACACAGGGCAAAGCCCGGCTGCTGCCCCTCCTGGCAGAGATGGTGTTCGTGTCGGTGCTGAAGGAACTCTCGGTTCCTTTCTCGCAGACGGAGTTTGAGGCCGACGAAACCCTTGCTGCCCTAGCCCTGAGAGTGAATGGCTACGTGCTTAGCAACGACTCCGATTTCTTCGTGTTTGGAGTGAAGTGCGTCCCACTCTCCACGCTCGAGATGGACATCAAGACCCGCACCAGGTTAGTCATAGTCCCACCATCTTGCGCACAAAATAAGTATCTTGCGTAAAAAGTTCACGTACCAGCACTTTCATGTACTGTGTTTCTTTGTTCAATTTTGACCACCTCATTTTTGGTTGCTTGAAGCATTTATTTAATGGGGAAAGGATTGAATTGAAAATCAAACATTCTTCTGCCCAATAAATAGCAAGAGATTCTATACATCAGACAAATAATTGCTCCCCATTGCCAGCATGTCTTCTTTCTGCCTTAATGGATATGAAGCTGTCATGCACGTGCTTTTCCCTCCTTTTCTTCAGCTTTACTAAGATACCTTTCTTTGAAAATGCTTTGTAACATCACATATTTACCGATATCCTGCTTATTTCTTTACATTTTGCTCTGCAATTGGAGCTGGGTATCGCTTTTTTTTTATTGGTTCACCAATATTGCTTTTAACATTATGAGACTCCCTGCTTGTCTGATTTTGCATATGCATTGTCATGGTGTGTTGTGGGAGTTCACATGGGGCCCTGGCTTGCCGCTAGGGGGAATGTGCTTTAATGCTTTCACGTGTTGCTCTGACTGAATCCTTAACACTTTTTGGCATCACGCACCATCTTTCGTTCATAAGATGATAGTCCCATCCTTCTTGCGCATGCACATAAACCCTTTCACCTGTGCACTGTTCATGCTTTGAGCACTATCCTGGCATGTTGTGTTGCGGAGGTGATGTTGCAGCTTGAGCACCTGCATGTTGGCATCATGTGAGTTCATGCCTTTTTCTCATTGCTGAGTGTTGTAATTTGATTTTTCCACTCCATCTTTTTCTTGTAGATATAGTTTGTCCTTTATTAGTGACTTATGTCTTGATTCCCTACCACCTATAACTTGAATAGATGTCTGTTTTTATTAACCATTAAAATAGCTTGTAAGTTTATTGGGCATGTAGGCAGATAGCTTGTAGCTGTTTGGCTTCAACTCAATCTCAAGTTTCCCTTAATCTCTTCTTTGCAGTAATGATGTGAGGAAATCCTATACATACCTGGAAAGTAGGGTTTATCGTCCAGAGAAGTTCTTGAAGAAGTTTGGCTTGACACCAAATCACTTCCCCTTGATTTCTGCACTTCTCGGAAATGACTACGTTTCCCGCAATGAGTTTCAGAAGCTCTTCAGCCAGATTCACCTTCCTGTCTCAAAGCAGACCAAGAAGAACTTTGGGCAGAGGAAGATCCATGGCCTGCTGGAGTGGCTCCGGAATAAGACCGTGGATGGGGCCATCGAAAGGGTAATTTGGGAATTCTGTCTCAGGTAGGGTAAGCACCCCGGTTTCTGGCCGGTCTCCAGGCATGTAAATTATTTTTTTGTCACCTGCAGGTTTTCATGACTATGCAGAAGAAGCAACATGATAGATGTCAGAAACTTCTGCAAGGGAATTCACTCGCCTACAATCTCCCGACTCATATTCGAATGCCAGAACTGTTTCAACCACATGAGCAACAAATCACAGAATCCCCCATTACCATCATGACATCTTTAGGCAATCCCGTCCCCTTATGGTTCCTTGACCGACTGCGAGACAGAGTGCTCCTTTCTGAAGTAATCAACGTCTTGTGCCGTCGGCAGCTCTTCCTCAAGCCTATCATCGAGTCGAAGTATCTGGAGCCTGTACATCATACAGCCCATCCCATTCTCAATGCAATCGTGAACATATTGGTGTCCCTAGACGGGGGAGGACTGGAGCCACTGGCTGTTTACGGACGTGTGAAAGTGGGACCTCATTCCAATGTCTTCAGGAAGCTTCCATTCGCTCCTTTCAAGCTTGACTCATCTCTGCCCCGGTTGTCTTCCCTGGAAGCATTGCCCAGCAAGGATGGGCAGTCCATTCTAGAAAAGGTGCTCAAGTGTGAAGACCCACCTCCCATTCACCTGCCTGAGGATTTAACTCTGTATTTCTTGGTGCTGGGTTTCTGGGCGAAGACAGAATCAGAATCGAAGCCCACACCATCGCATTTACTCAGCATTTTGATGGGAGTCACGATCATGTATGTGATCGAATCGCGGTGTGGCTTCAAGGACCGCAACATCAAGAGAATTATGACTTTACATGATGGCTCGGCATTACCGGTTCCTGAAAAATTGCATAGAGACCTAAATGCATTGATTGACTCCGTTCCACAAACCGAGTGCATTGTTGCTAAGACGAAACTTGTCAGATTCTTCAGCCTGAGCGAACAGGTCCGAGCCAGCGATCGCTATTACGACAAGGACATCATTCATGCACTCTCTGCGTTTCAGGTCTGCCTTCTCTACACCCACATCCTCAACACCATCTTGGGATCCCCGTATAAATTGCCTCCCATCTCCTGCCTCTACCAGGGCATCCTCTTGTACACGCTCACCACCGAACTGCAGTTGAAGCGAGATCCGTTGGCTTACTGCACCGGCTTGCTTCAGGATGCACCAACCTTGTCTGCTGTGTTTGCTGGACTCTTGAACGTGCTCAGGGATCTGCTTCCCGTTGGGTTCCTCGATTCTCACGTACCCGTGACGGTTTACCGGAGGCCTCGGAGACCGCGAAAAAAAGCTGCCGGGGATAAAAGCTCTTTGGAGCACGAGAACGAAGAAACTTCGTTGAAGGAAACTGTTGTTACAATCAAGGCCAATTGTGATCTCAGTAACAGATTTGCATCCCTTGAACTTGTGGATGCATGATTGTTGTTTTGATCAATGAATGACAGACGTTTGAACATCGGTCATTTTATTCTAGAATATTCATATTGTCACGTTTTCACGACCCTGCTCTCTATGATGGAAGAAAAAAAAAAACTAAAGACACTACTTGAAAAGAATTTTCCCATTTTGTATAAGTCATCACTACGGTAGAACAACCACATAGAGTTGAACGTGTCATTGGCACATGCAATGCTCGGGATGGGACATCGACAGAAGGGAGTCAGGCGCTCGTAAAAGTCGAATTTGCGGCACCTGAGAGTTCACTTTCGCAGGGCTTCCTCTTCGTTCTTCAGTTGCTCTATCTCGTCCTTGTTGAGGAAATAGTAGCTCGGCATGCGCCCTTTCTGTTCAGGGGAAAAAGGGAGACTTCAGGTGTTTGAAATGTAATTAGATTTGTTGGTGGGAAAATATGGATTTAATGATAGAGAATGTCGCGAGCTGTCATGACTGATTTAAAAAAAATAGTGTCAACCGCAGGTTGGCTGTCTTGTTTAATTTATTGCGTTAAATGTAAGCAAATAATGGATTTAGCGTTGTAACACCCTCCAGTTTGTAACGGCTGGGGTCCTAAACGCATCAATGACACGACCAGTCCCTTAGAAAGGGGAATATTATTTTCTAGCGCAAGGTTTTTCACCCATTCCAGTTGAATTTGGAGGAAAAGTAATCGATACGTGAGATTAGAATCTGCGAAAAAAAAGCTTTAAAAAAAAATTAATAGCGAAATTCGTGCTTATAACATATCCCGAGTGTGGGACCTTCCCGAAAGGTGCCGGTATTACATCCTGGCGCTCAGGCGCGGGGGCGGGAGGTGGGGAGTTAAAAGGAAACAGGTCCGTGACAGGTTATGTTTTGTTATGTCATGTCTTTCAGTCACAGGTCGTTTTGTGATGACACAAAACTTTACCTCTTCTGGCCCATGACAATGAAGCGCTGGATACCTCGGACTAGCTGCATGGGGCAAGCGAAAATAAAAACATCGCTGTATCTTATAGCGAGAAAAGTTTTGAACTCCACCGTACCATGTCGGGGAGTCGACGAGCGCCGACCTTGACCAGGATCCGTCCCATGGCGTCCACGCGATCCAATCCCATCACGTAGTGCAGCGGGCTCCGTCCCAGCTGCGAAATAAAAGGGGAGAGGTGGTGGAATCTCATTCGAGGAGCGTTAATGAGATTCTCCTAGCTCCTTACGTTGTCTCCGATGTGGACGGTCTCGGGGTACTTCGTGGCGACGAGGGTCATCAGCTCCAGGTTCTCGCACAAGGTCGCGATGTGGAGGGCCGTCCTCCCGTTGGAGTTCTTCGATATGGCCAGGGACGCGTTGAGGAGGTTGTCCTTCACGTACCTGGCGCTTCCCTTCCGGATCGCCGCGTGGATCTGATTCCGCTTCTCCTGTTCCCAAAGGAGAAACCAGAGTTTCAGTTCGGCCCATTTTTGCTCCTGCTACTCGACTCTGCGGTTGCGAAAGTTCCTCACCAGGAAAGGGGGGATGCCCCTGAGGAACTGGACCGCCTTGGCCTCTCCGGTGCCCTGAGCGGCCAGCAGGACGTTCTGGCCCGTGCCGTCCTGGACGTCGATGATGTGGTCGTAGCCCTCCATCAGCAGGTGGTACAGCTCCTCCCGGTCACCTGAGCGGAATACCGCGCGGTTACCGACTCGCTCGCCCCCCCCCCCTCCCCCCCGTCGGGTCCCGAAACTCACCTCTGCGGGCGAGCTCCACGACGTAGTCGTCGATGGCCTGGACGTTGTCCCTGAGTCCGGCCTCGAAGGCGACGTCCCGCGCCGTTCGGTACTGGCTGTCCCGCACGGCGATGCTGATCCCGGACTCCCGCAACAGCTTTCCCAGCGCGGTGCGGTTCATGCGCCTCGCGGCCGCTTGGTGCAGGATCGTCTGGCCGTCTTTGTCCTACACGAAAAATGGATATGATTCGTCAGAAATTCGTGATTTTTTTGTGCTCTCAGGATTTTTTTTTAGGTTTAGCTGCATGCAGGAAAGGGAAGACAAATTCGATAGACAGGGAGAAATTTTCACGGGGACTGATCACGGGTTGAGTCGAGCGGTGAGACTCACCCGATGCCTTGATTCCAGGTCCTTGGGGGGCGTGTAGGTGTGGCCATCCGCAAAGTTCCCATCCGGAATGCTCCCCAGGCCGCGTTCCTGATCACCCGCGTAGATCTCTTCGGCTATCGGCTCCTGCTTTTTTCAATATTTCGTCATCGTTCCTGTGGAGAGGGTAACTCGAGGAAAGGGGGGCGAGGATGAGTTACCTCTTGGATCGTCTTGGCCGATAGGGATTTGGTCTCGGCGTATCTGTGCAGGTATTTGGCCAGGAATCCGACCGGGTCGTTCGGCTTCTTCGACGAAACCTCCGTCAGGCCCTTGATCAGGGGGTCGCCCAACACTGGGGAGAGAAATAGTGGTCATGTCCAGGCGTTCCCTGGGAATTCCAGGTATTCCCTGAGATTTCCAGGTATTCCCTGGGATTTCCAGGCGTTCCCTGGGATTTCCAGGTGCCGTCATCAGTGCCTACCGGATGCCAAGTATTGTCCCTCCTCGCTCCAGAGGCCGGGGAATCTGTTTTCGTTGTGGTTTGCCGTTGCCGTCTCGTGCCTGGCGTCGACTGCACCCGAGTAAAAGAATCAGTCACGGTCAGTCGAGAAATTGGGTGAAAAAGGGAAATTTATCTGCAGGATATCCTAGTGAGACGGTGCCGTAAATGCAGGTGGAATTGCACACGTGACCCAGTGCCCAGACGTGCACAAGTGAGAGAATAAATACATTGAGGGCAATCCCACACCATGGTGAAGCGAGTCAATCCCCGAGTCCACCCGAATAAGTCCTCGTCGTGTGGGGGGGGGGGGGGGGGGGGGGGGGGGAGGGGGGGGGGGGGGGGGGTGGGGGGTA
>CAJPEV010003211.1:15268-33444 GCA_905338385.1 Darwinula stevensoni | reverse complement strand
GTGGGGGGGGGGGGGGGGGGGGGGGGGGGTGCCGCTGTGAAATCATCACAGCAAAATAACGTTTCAGGTTATCCAATTGTCCCAGAAGTACATTTGGGATATCGATTGTCTCGATAATGGGGCATCCCAAGCAGGTATGTTCGAGATAATCATCAGTAACGATCCCAAAGCGTATTTGGGATAACGATCATAAAGGAAATAGAAAGGAAATTGCCCTTTGACGGCTCGTGTCTTCTCGAGGTGACGAGCGTCTCCTCACAGGGCAATATTTCGGGGCGACGAGCCACTTCAGAGGGCAATATTGGGCGTCGTGCTGAGAAACATCATCCAGGCCTTTTCCTTCTCATTAGGGGATGATTGCGACCGAGCCAGAGCTCCCCCGATCCCCGACGTTCGCATTCCTCCCACACGCGTTTTGGCAGGAGTCGAGGCGGATCCGGGGCGAGTCGCCAAAAGTGCGCTCGAGAGGAGCGCGTGCCAAGCCCGCTCCCGGCCGCGCGACCCCCGTCTCCGTCGACATCCTCGACGGCGCGAGGAACGAACGAGGAATCCACAGCGACCTCCCATCGCTATCGCATGAGGGGGAGTCCCTCCCCAGGCCGACATGCATGATTCAGGGAATCCGCTCGTGCCCCGTCCCCTTCCCTTCGTATCGAAACGTGCTACGTGGGCCGTTATCGCTTTCATCGTCGTTATCTGTGTTCATGAAGGCTTTCTCCGCAGTTTCCATGAGCGTTCGTGCCTTCTCGCGTGACCTTAGTCAACAGTCAGGAATATATCAGTATTGAGATCTTCTGACATGAGGAGAGGCCATGACGCCAGATTGCGATCTTCTGACATGAGGAGAGGCCATAAAGCCAGATTGAGATCTTCTGACATGAGGAGAGGGCATGAAGGCAGATTGAGGCCTTTGACGTGAGGAGGGGCATGAAGCAGCCATTCCTCGCTCCCAATTGTCAATTCCTTTCCGATTCGGATATTCAGCTCGGCTATGCAGCTCGCCGTATAGTCAATTTCGGCTGGAATCCATGCGAATGGGGCTTCATGCTAACGTGAAACGACTGAAACACCGATCAAGTCAACGAAACTCTGGATTTTTCATACCAAGGGTCAACAAGTACAAACAAACAAAAACAAACAGAAGAAAAATGCTTTTAATGCCTTCGCGGACCCCCCTCCCCTCCCCGGGGCTCACGACTGGCCGCATTCGTTCTTGTGCCGCCTTTCCCAGTCGTTCACCTGCAAGAAAAAAGCCCTCACGTCATTCTCCACGAAACCGAGGGCCGCATCGAAAAAGAGGGCCTCACCGATGACGAAGGACCTCACCTGGCAAACTTTATTGCAATACGCGACGGCCTTGCAGTTGGCGCACAGCTCGTCGGCTGCCTTCCCGCAGAAGTTGCACGTCGTCGGGAAGTCCAAGTCTTCCAGCTCCTGCAGAAATGACACCATCAACTTCTCCAATTCGCAAAATATAAAATTAAAATTTCTCGCGTTTCCGGGACTCACGTCGTCTTCTGGGCTCCCCCCGAGTCCGTTTTCCACGGACGCAGTCGGCCCGACCGCTCCCTGCTGACTGGTCGTCGGCTCATTCGACGTCGACGACGTCGAAGCCGCTGCTGGACTTTCAGAAAGACACAGAACTTCTTCGGAAGGAGCAGGAAAGTTCGCAGGTTGGACAGACACAGATAGAACAGACGCAGGTGGAACGGACACAGGTGGGACACACGCAGGTGGAACAGACGGAGTCACCACCGTGAAACTCACGCTCGACGCACCCGAGACGTGAGAATTCACCTGCGACGAAGTCAAGACCCGCACGTTCCCCGCAGCCGCGCCGGTCACGTGACCCCCGTCCACCGCGACCACGTGACCTCCCAGCGGTGACGTCATCTGACCTGGGAAGGGCGCCGCCCCGTCTGAGAGTCTGAACCGCTTGTTCGGAGGCAGCGACGGCGCCGGGCCTCGCTTGAGAATGTTCGGAACCTCCACCCGCTTGATCACCGGCACTGCCCCGACGTTCCACGGCCGTCCGGGCATCGGTGCCTGTCCAGGCATCGGCGCCTGTCCGGGCATCAGTGCCTGTCCGGGCATCGTCGCCTGTCCACCCGGCAGAGGATACGCCAGTCGAGGCTGGGTCGCCTGTTGAGGCGAGGGGAGGGAGGGTATGACGGGCTGGAGTCCTTGAGGCGTGGCAGGATGCAGTCCTTGAAGTGTGGCGGGGTGCGGTCCTTGAAGCATGGCGGGATGCAGTCCTTGAAGCGTGGCGGGCTGTGGAGTCGCATCGTGCGAGCCCGGCCTCGAAAATATTTGGAACCTGAAACCAAGCAGCGAAAAACCTGCAGCTTCAACGAGAAAATTCCACGATTGCTGCTCGGTTTCTGAGGAGTCCACTGCTCAAGTGGACTCGTCGTGCACTGTTCGAGAAGGCAATGGCGGACGTGTCAGTAGCCTACAAGCGATTTTTTCTTTAAGAAACCGTAGAAACAAATGTCGAGAAAGATTGACATTGCTTCATTTCTTCGAACCTGCCATGCGCCTGTCGAGCCAAAGAAAATTTTCGGCGGGGATTGTGGGTGGACGTCTCGGCAAGAGCGGGATTTCCGAACCCTCTTCGTCGTTGCATTATCTTGGCTGGATCTCGCATCGTTACCAGACCGTGGAGACCGATAGAAACTTTTTTTTTGTTCCTCGAGCCTCAGCTCTCCTGCAGCGCATCTGTTGCCTCTTCCGGCGGAAAATGTCGGCAACCCGGCAACGTTTTCTTTCGCGATAAAGAAAGGCTGCCGTTTCCCCTCGCAGAGCAGCAAGCCTCTTATATACTCGATGGGAAATCCCCAAAAGTGACGTCTGGAGGTTATGTAATGTGCCGATGATCGCGGACCAAAATAGCCTTGCACATTACCGAGATAAGGATTTCGCAACGCGAAGGGATGAGGATATACTAAAAAGGGCGATACGACACTCAGCGAGGCATGTTTCGCAATAGACTCTCGATTGTCGACACGACCATGACACGACATGGTCGTGTCGGTCCGAGATGCCAGCAGTTTCTTTTGGTGGAGAGTGCTTTATTTCGTCCGTGAGAGAATCCGTCGCCACGGTCGCCGACTTTTAACTTTTTTTCGTCCCAAACGCGGTATAACTCGAGGAGCTAAACTCCGGCGAACTCGAACTCACCATTTCATGAAGCGGCTGAGCTCCTCGTCGAGGAGGAGCGGCGGTGACATGTTGAACTTCTCCACGGAGTCGATGGCGAAGAGCGCCCGCATGTACGCCTTGCTCCGCGTCTCTACGAGGAACCGGTTCCCCTCCTCCCCCGTCTTCTCCAGCACCAACCGGTTGAACAGCAGCGCCGCCAACTGGAGCGCGCTGAAGGCAAGAATCGGCGGGAACCTCACTCGCAGCTTCGCGTAGTCCTCCTGCAGCACCGCGTGCCTCTCCACGATGAGGTACGACAGGGCGAGGAGGAGGGCCTCCCGGACGGGCACGGGGACGCTGCCCATCACCGTGGCCATGAACGCCTCCAGGACGCAGCCCATCGTCTTGTACTCGGGGGGGATGCTCTTCAGCAGCATCGAGATCGGCTGCTTCCGCACGCGGTAGAGCATGAATCGGAGGAGCACTTTGTGTCGCGGCTCCGATGCTTGCACGGGTGGGTGTTGCACATGCGTTGTTATCGAAAGAGGTGGTTGCTGTTGTTGTTGTTGTTGATGTTTCTGCTGCTGTTGTTGCTGCAGCTGCTCATGTTGTTGTTGTTGTTGCTGTTGTTGCTGTTGTTGTTGCTGTTGCTGTTGTTGTTGCTGTTGTTGTTGTTGCTGTTGTTGTTGTTGCTGTTGTTGCTGTTGCTGTTGTTGCTGTTGTTGCTGCTGTTGTTGCTGCTGTTGCTGCTGTTGTTGCTGCTGTTGTTGCTGCTGCTGCTCCTGTTGTTGCTGTAGCGGCTGCTTACGTTGCTGCTCCTGCTTTTGCTGCAACTGCTCCAGCTGCTGCCAAGCAGCAACGCACTCCACCGGCGATATGGACGGCATGGGCACTTGCACGTTCTGCACTCCCTCTAATGATGCAATCTCTCCGTCATCCGCCAGTTCTGTGGTCATCTGTCACGGCGTCATCAGACTGGTCCCTGAGAGAGAACGCGAGCAAGAATGACTCTCGAGAAACCTCGACCGGCCCGACAAGGAAAAAGCACGGGATTCAGAGCCTTTCATAGCGCACTCATCGCCCCGGAATCTACGGCGATCGATCGATGGTAATCGATCCCCACCGTGACTCTCACGGGATCAATGCTCCACAAGACATTCCATTTCCTTCACTCTCGTTTGCTGTGAAGATGGGCAATGTAGGGGAGCGGGGTGTGGGGGAGCAGGGCGTGGAGGAGCAGGGTGTGGAGGAGCGAGGTTTGGTGGCATCCCACATATGCAATAAACGTTCGTTGTTTACCCTATCGATTATCTAATTGCCAGCTCGGAATGAGATGGAGAAACGAGGCAGTTCCCCCTCTCGAAGGGCGGGAAATCGTTTTACGGCTCTCAATGAACGTCAAATGGCAGTGACATGTCAAGTGGTGACAAACGGTGACATGTCAAGTGGTGACAAACGGTGACATGTCAAGTGGATGTGGTTCTGAAGTGGAACTGCACGATTCATCTCGAAGCCTCTAACTCATCTCGGTGCAAGCGAATGCCAACGGAGGCCGACAAATAATCACGCGGAGTTCTGGGGCATTTCATTTTCCACAAAATCATTGCATTAAACCGCTCAGACCGGAATTAAAGCCTCTATCGGGACAATATACGTTTGGCATTTTTGCGCAAATTTGCTATTCTACTTCCACTTTTTATTCTCTATATATCGTTTCTCTGTTTTCTATAAATATACCATATCAAAACCATATAGTATATAATATACATGTAAATAAACAGAATAACTAATATGATAAAACTGACAACAGAGCTGAGCTTCCCACGGAGTTCAGTCGTGCATGGTTCAATAGCGTCCATCGTGACGGCACGTGAGGTTGGTGGGTGACTTATAAGTCACGAGAATCCCGAGGAATCCCCATAGAAGCACACGAAATGCCCATCGGAACGGACACGGGGGACCGAAAGATCTTCAAATCTGGATCTTCAAATCTGAATCTTCAAATCTGAACGTACGAGAATCACTCGCTCCCCGCCGCGAAACTCTATCGAGGGCGTGATTACGCAAGAGGCTTCCAGCGAATGAGGGTCATCAAGCAAAGGGTTACCGCGTGAGGGTTCGCAGACGTAAGGAGGCCGAAGGCCCCCGCAGCACCGAGATCGTTCGCTGCCGTCCTGCAGCGAGATGAAACGAGCAATTATTTCCAGGGCCGCCGAACCTCCCCGTAACAAAAAGGGAGAGTGAGAGGGGAAAAACGCTCACAGGGGACAGCCTGTTAAACGAGAATGCAGCGGAGCGGGCTTCAAAAAGCCCCAAACAACCGGAGGGGAGGCGGTGAATGAGCTAGGCATTCGGTGGGGGGGGGGGCAAGCCCTCTCCCCCCCCCCCCCTCTCTCTCTCTCCCCTCGTCGATCCTTTTCGCATTGGCAGGTGAAAGGAGGATGGATTGTGGGCCTGGAAGGATGCGTTGCTCAAGGGCGAAGGCATTTTTCTTGCCAATGAGTCCCGTCTACTGATCCCGTCACCCGGGAGTTCACCGGTCTTTCGAGGTCTATCTTTTCTCATTTTCCGTTATATTTCATTTCTGCAGCGCGAAAAGGTCGTAAAAATTTTCTGGGAAAATAGCTTCCATGCGGATTCCCCAATTGGCGTCTAGATTGCGGCATCGAGACGTGGCATCTAGACTCGAGGGGTCGTTGTGGGCGGATGCTCACTGTCCCTGGAATTTCCTCCGATTACTTTTTTTGCGATAACGTTGGACTTCCGGTCCCGATCGCGACAAAGAAGCGTCGGCATCGTTTTCCCTCCCGAGAAGAAGGCCTGCAAAAAAGAAACAGGCTAGGGAGAAGGCCTGCAAAAGACAGGCTGAAAGGCTTACTCCAAGAATCGGCCCACTAAGGTCTTAAAGTGATTAAATAAATCCGGTGCGGGCGATCCTCGACCGATTCCGCGGGATTCGGGCTCGACGTGGCCCACACGTGGCCAACTCGTGACCCACACGCGACCCACTATTTGAGCGTGGCCCCCCGCGATCAGACACATCGTGAAAACTGGTCGTGATCGAAAAAACAAAACCAAGCACGTCCTTCCTAGACAAACTCTTCCCACTCAAACACCAACTGATGAGGTAATCGTTAAATTTTCCTGCCAAAGTAAACAAACCAGGGAAGGGGGGGGGGGGGATTTTCTGGTCATGAGGATTGCAACTAGGGGGGGAGGGGGAGGGGGCTATTTTCTGGTCATGAGAATTGCAACTGTGACCTTCATACTTGTTCGTCAGTCTGCCCGCTAAACTTCCTTTGGCGGTGCTCCCTATTCCCGCATTTAGATGAAGGACTTCGCAGCGTTCTCTTGCGTGTCGCCTGTGAAGCGATAATTCCAGGCGTCCTACTTCCGGGCCTGTTTTCTGAACTTTCTATTTTGCTATTTAGAAGTCCTGGGGCCTGTTCCTCGCCTCTGCTCAACTGAATCGAAATCTAAACTTCATCAAATTTAAGGAGTCCATAAGCAAAACGCCTCTTCGCCCACTCTTATTACAACTTCGTTTAAAAGGCGGAACATTTTTAGACAGGTACGACCCGGTCTAAATATCACCTAAAAGTTGGGAGAGAACTCGGATAATTTTCTTCGATACCATATGGGAGTTATGATCGGAAAACGAGTGAGCGATGACCGCGACGAGACGGCAGGAACGTCCGTCTCGGGCATCGTGATAGATCTCAACCGTGACAGCACCGTGACCGCACCGTCACCGCCGACGATCCCCAGGGGGAGCGAAGGGACAGGTGACCGACCGCGCGCACGGCCCCCGTCGGAATCCCGACCTCGCGACGGGGCCGGGTTGCAGAGGCTCTTCGCGTGCAACAGGGCCCCTTCCTGACCCTGCAGACACCCTCGCTCGTTCCACCCAGACACTTTCACCGCCTTCCCCCGCTCGCTGGCACGAGTTTCCCTGCTCCAAGGCCGCCACTCCTTCATATCCAGACAAACATGTGCACTCCCCATCGTGATATATTCTATTATTAGCTCCAAGGGGGGGGGGGACTTTTCACTCGGTGACGTTGCATTCTGAATGGCGAAGGAGATATCCGCCAATAATCGGCACGTGCAGAATCGGGAAACGCGTTCGTGGCACGGAAGTCAAGGACGACGCCGGAGTGGGACAAGCATAGGGTTGGTGAAATCGCATCGATTAGCACGGGGGTCACGGGGTTCAATCGATGCTGGAGTTTACAATCGTCTAGGAAACGGGACTGTGCGTTGCGTTGCGCCGAATTGCACACAGTTTTATCACAACAAAAAAAGTTGTGCGGAGCTTTGACTATGGCGAAATCCGCATGAATGTCTTTTCGCCAGGGCAAGAAACCATGAGTCACGTGACACTCGACGCCTCTAATTGCGTCCTATTTTCGACTGCTCAAAGAAGAAACCAGTCGTAATTGTATTTTGTCTCTCTGCTGCTCAACTCACAGCTAGTTTGCCGAGTTAAACTGAGATGGATTTAAAATCTCCCTGTCGCAATGTTGAAACTAGAGTTAAAACAATCTGACGCGGTTCGCTTCGCCTCGGTCTGGCCCCATGACAGCAGAGGTTGCAGCAGCAACGGTTTTCGTGCAATCCTGATGGGACCTGCGGTTCTTTAGAAGCAGACCCGCAAATGGCTTTAATTTTGGTGTCAGAGGACGATACGGATGTTGCACCAGTTGGATCTTCACGGCTGACGAAAATGAAATGTCGAAACCCGAATGACCTCTTTTCTTCCCGGGGGGGTCGTGGGAAACGGAATGCGATTGCCGCGATTCACGCGTGCATCGTCGATTTCGATCACGTTTTTCTGCCCGGTGTCGGGTCCCGACCCCAGCACGTCCGGTTTCTTGGCACTACGAGCCACGTCCGGATTCGGTCCGGTTCGGAACGGAACACCCTTTCACTTAAGGGGCATCAACTTCGAGAGTGACGCTATAGAATGTGACGGATTTACTGCGGCATTTGTCGACTCATGCTGACGAGACTGGTCTGACAAAGGCTCGAACGTTGGCGCACGTTACAGCGCCCAATTCATAAATATGCTCATGCCGTGCCACTATGCTCATCAACCGAGCATAGTGAACCGATTTCATCTCTCCTTCGGGGCAGGAGGTGGCACATCACATCCAGCGGGGCGGAACGATACGTCCAGCTGTGCTGGGTGGAGTCCTTCGGCGTGACGGTCGATCCTTCTTTCCTCTCTCTCCCGCTGCGACTCGAGTGAATTTCGATCACGGCTCGGATGGTTTGCTGATGGTAGCAGAAAAAGTCAAATCCGGTTCGAAGTGAAAACGTCTAAATCACGTCACGATCGGAATGGGAGATGAGCTTTCACAATTTTGCTGAAGAACCTTGAGTCGTCGCTGCTGGAGCGCCCCAGGGCCGTCGGGTCGACACGAATCTGTAGGCAGGCTGGCAGATCCCCATGCTACAACCCTTCCTCTCCATTCTTGCAATTGCAGCTCAATGTGGTAGTGGATATGCATGTATGCCAAATTCGTTGTGAATCAACGAGAATATCGTTTTCAACGCATGTACTTATTCGTTGCTGCTCAACATCGTCACACATCACCCGTAATAAAACGCAACAAGTTACTCCAGAGGTCTGACCAACGGCTTCGAGTCACGTGAACGTCTTCATCGACCATCCATACAAAATAATGTTATTGCGTGTAATTGGGCAAACTATCTTCTTACGTGTATGATATGCTGCATCGAGTGAGGTGTGAGGTATAATGTACAGGAAAGGTCCAATCAACCATTTGCCAGTCGATGATTTCAAAAGAGATGGGCAGAAGCGATCGTGTCATGTGCATGCCCATTCAGAAGCAAGACGATCGTTACTCGGTCAATGTAACACCATGGGGAATCCCAACAACTCTGGATCAAGATGCTCGCAATACAACCCATCGACTCGTTCTTGTAAATATCGTGATTGAGTTTCAACATGTTATTATTATTCGCGTATGCAACCGGGAAACCTGCTAGTCTGGTCATTTCGTTGGATTCAAGAACGACGCTATTAAAGGAGGCCCTTACTTGGTAGTAAGCGCAACACATATTAGAGATAATTATTTGTCGAGCGAATTCTCGAGCGGAGTACCCTGATGAAACTTTGGATATTGAGCAATTTTCCCACGCCCTACGCATATACTGATGTAAAGCTTAAAATTTTCAGTTTCCCAAGAATAGGGGTTACGTCACGTCCGCCACGATTGATATTAAACGCAAACCAATGCTATGTAGAAACCTCGAAAACGGTTTTCCACACTTCCACATCAGGACATAGTAAACAGCCTTTACATGCGCACTCGGTGGCACATGCATCCCACGGATAAACTAGACCGACAATGTAAGGAGAAACCATGTCCCAGTCGGCAAAGCCAGAGTAGAGATTACAGTTACCATCCAACCAACTGTGAGTCGGCAGTTAGCTAGCAACAACCTGGTAGAATCCAGATCTGGATGGCCTCCCAAGCAGGCTTCAACAGGGGGTTGCAAAATGGGAGACACGTGAACTCCAGAGGACTAACTACATGAGCCTAAACTATAACCTATACGCATAAACTGGTAGCTCGAACTTTACCAAAAGCAGCCTAGGAAGAGAATTTCTCGTGGTATCAAGAATAATTAACGGGGAGAAGAGTCTACAGAGCAAAAAGAACCACGTTCAAGAGAATAATTTGATAATATAACCCAATAGTCGCCATTATGGGCATATTCGAGGCAGCTCGCATACTACCAGTGCCATAATAACTCACTCGAATGTGTTGCACAGCTAGTTAACTGCCTGGAAGAAGTTACGTCGATGGTTAGCTCCTTGAAACTTGCTAACTCGATGACGAGCATACCGAAGTCGGTAGACGGCGATACCCGCCGATCATAAACACCTTTCACCAGTGTCGATGCAGATGCTCTCGGATCAGCTGCAGGCGCACAACTGTTCAATCACAGGGGACTGCCTGTTGACCTCTAGGCGGAGCCTCCCTAACCAGCGCCGGGATTGGTCCACTCGCATTCCCTGGTGACTCCACAGTAGATAAGCTCCGTTCCCATGGAAACGCTTCCTGCGACGGGTGTTGGGGAAACTGGAATGAGGATGGGAAGAGGCTACTCTCCCCAAGCGCAGTGCGCTACGGTTCATGCTGATCCAGTTTCTGGCAAGGGGCCAGCCCGCGCGGTGCGACTGGTTTCGCCAGGCAGCTCTCAATTACACGCTGGTATTTTTTTCTCTCCCCCCTCGGGCTCGATGGGGCGAGACGAACTCCTCCTCCTTTCTGTCCTCTTTCTGCTATTCTCTCTGCACACAATTGTCGGTGATAAGGATCTTGGTCATGATATCGTTCCGTTCACCTGTGATATGTCTCATTCGTGGCTCGTGGGACGGTCCTTAACCCGTCCTTGAAAGAGTTCATCGACCTTAGCATCACTGCAGATCGGAGTAATGCCGATCGGAGATGCGCAGTAACTCCGACGGGAGGGAGAAACCTTAACGAACTCGACCCGATTCCCAGTTTCCTTCGATTTCCGATCGCGTCTGTCTACGAAATGACTTTCTAGCCGAGTGCAGGGAAGCGAAAAGTGCGTTTTCATAGTTGGGTGACATTCAGCGCGGAATTTTTGTGTAAGCGTGGAAATTCGGGTCCAGGACATGGATCACATTCGCGCTTTAAACTTTTTTTTTGGTGGTGATTCCGGTCGAAACCACCCAAAGGCAGGATTTTGGCTTCTGAGCACCTCGAGCCATCACCCCCCCCAAAAATAGTCCCCAAACAAAAGTGAGCATTCCCCTTAAACCTCAGCGCATGCCACGAGCTGCCGAATGCAAAGTCAAATCTTTAATAATATCAGAGAGCAGTCTACTGCACAGCTAGGCGATTGCCCATTTAACCGGTGCATTTGCCTTTAACCCTTTCGTGCATGGTGTCCACGACGGCAACATTTTTGGCGATGATGATGGCTTTTTAGCCTTGGCACACGCGCCTCGAAACTTTTGGTGCAGGCAGTCAACTCGAGGGCAAGTAATTAGAGCGGCTTCCTAGCTGTGGAACGTTGGAGCACCTCGTTAAACGTTCGACCAAACTTGGATATAAAATTGGATCGAATTGCTTCCACTTGCGCGGCGTGTACCTCCGAGGAACGTTCCTGGGGGTTCTTCAGCCCTGGGGATCTTCAGCAAGGCTGTACCGGACGCGTGCCATCTTCTCCCGTCGATTTTTTCTTCCCCCTTGCACGAACGATGAAGCTTAAGTCTTCAGTAGTCACACGTATCTGCACGGACACGTGCGTGAGACCTTTTTGTCCTTTTGCCGGATGCGATCGTTCGAATCCAGCGCTTCAAGGTCTTTGCGTTTAAAGATTACCGGAGGACTAGAGGAAGAAGAGCAGAGCTGGAAGTTCGACGTCGCTTCATGTCTGTAGGGAAAGGTCTTTGTCGATGATCCTCTTTGATCAAAGTCGTCGGCATCCTTGTCTCTTGGGCAGGGTTGCCGGACGGTGCAGCTGCAGGGTTGCCGCAGAAAGTTAAAGACGGGAGTCAGCACTCGCGGCGACGATGCGACTGATGCCTCGTGACGAAACGGAGCAGCAATGATGTGGGTTCGGTTTTTCCTTAAGGGCGGAGGGGACACGTGCCCTTTTGGCCCCTTCATCACCTTTGGCCCCTTGCTCTCTTTTGGCCTCGCCCTCGGCTATGGATGGGAACTGCGATCCCATTTTGAAGTGGCAGAGCGAATACCGGATGCTGGTTCGTTTCGGGGGCAAGGGTGACGGAGGGACGATACCCCTTCGACGAGCAGATCGTGTCACGGCAACAGTTGCCAACTGACGGGTTTAAATGCAACTTACGAAAATCGAGACAGAAAAGTCCGTGCGGTGAGCCTATCGCGGTATTCAGAGACGACGAGCAGGGTGCAACTGGAACGCATGCAGGCGAAGATCGCTCCCGGAATGCAGAAAAAAATCGTCTGTGACGCGGTTTCCACCTCGAGAATCTCGAGGGATGTCATCTGACATCCCTCGTCTGCCTCGGCACCTCGCGCGGTGACCCACATGCGGTTGCCGGCGCGCAACAGATGACGGATGCCCTCGCACGAGGAATGCCGAGAATCATCTTGGGGGTCGCCCTCGCGACGGAAATAAATGGAAGAAAACTTCGTTAGCGACGCGACCCCCCTCCTCTTTAGGAGGTTCCCGAAGCGATCCGTCATCCCTGCACCCCCGCGGAGCGGACGACCGCGGGCCCGCGATCCATACGCGAATCCGCATCCACGACGTCTTTTAATCCGAAGGAAATTAATCTTGTCGCTCTCTTCCCTCGGGGAAAACTCTTCTCGAACCATCTCAGTTTGCATCATTCCGGCCTTGTGATTCCTCGTAGCTTTCCGTAACGGGGATTTTCTCTCCGTCCTTGCAGCAGATGCTTTTCCGCGTTGGCAACAGCCGGGTCGATGTTCGACTCCGACCGCGATTTACCCCGATCGCGTTCATTCGACTGCGATGAACTTGGATCGCGTTCATTCGACTGCGATGAACTTGGATCTCGATGCCTGACGCAGGGCGCAATGCACCGGCCCGAGCGACTCCGTTCGTCCTGCATTTGGGCGATCCAAAGCGGGAATAAAGGTGAGAGGAGGATAAAACTTTCTCCTGGTTTTTTTTTTCTTTGACCCCAAAATGTAAATAAAAAAGAAAGTTCTTTCCGTATCAGGCAGTCAACAATTGCTGACGCTTTCGGGGGGGAAATTAAAGAATGGGGCTTTCTCTTCGTTTATTTGCGAGGAAAAGAATGCGAGGACTGCGGACGCCGAGGCGAGAGTTGCCATTTCCTGGGCGACCGATTCGGTCGCGTGCGTGGTCGACTTCGACGTCTGGGTCGACTCGGGAGTCTTCGGTTGCCACGATGTCCGGTTTCCCGGTCCAATTTTCCCTCCATTTTTTAAATTAATTTTTAACTAACGAATAAACGAATTTTAAAAAAATTGGAAGCTGTGGTCGCTGAATTACGCGAATCACGTTCTGGAACGAGTCCGGATTCCTTCGATCCGCATGAACTCGTGACTTGACGGAATCGCAGGAAAGGGCGTCGTCATCGCGAAATACGGCACCTGCGGGTCTTCGCCCCCCGTGCCGATCGAGCGAGGAACACGGCGACATTTCAACTCTTTTCGTGGAGCAATGAGACACGAAAAAAGAAGGGCGAGAAAGGAGGGCAACGCATGCAACAAACTGTCACGCGAGCCGGCACTTGGAGCCGTGCCAGCTCGTGGGAGAAGTCGGCGCGTGAGACAAGCCAGAACTGAGACAAGCCAGAACTGAGACAGGCCGGCGCGTGAGAGAAGCCGGCACGTGAGACAAGCCAGAACTGAGACAGGCCGGCGCGTGAGAGAAGTCGGCGTGTGAGACAAGCCAGAACTGAGACAGGCCAGCGCGTGAGACAAGCCAGAACTGAGACTGGCCGGCACGTGAGACAAGCCAGAACTGAGACAGGCCAGCGCGTGGGAAATGCTACCACTTGGGCCTAGCCGGCTCATGAGACAGACGCGTGAAACAAGCCGACACGCGAGACAGACCGGCGCCGTTCCGGCGTTTACCATCCCCATCCTCTGCACAGCAGATACGAGACCCAGGTTTCCATGGCAACCGACCCTTTCGACCCCCATCGATGAAACCATTTCCCGACTGTCACGGAGCAATGTATAATTTAGCGAGAGATGAGGGACGTACCGACGAAAAGCGGCCACCTCGGATCCGAATACGCAGCAACTGCCGTACCGAACGACCCCGTTACCTTCGTACTCGCGTCACCATGGCAACCTCTCGTGCCACCAAGCGGTACTTGCAGTCTCCTAGGTACCGACCACGCAAACCATGCGACGCCACTTTCAATTGCGCAATCTTCACCTTGACCTTGGACTCTCGCAAAGCCTCCCCTCCTCCCTCCCTCCTCCCCTCCTCCCTCCCTCCCTCCCTCCCTCCTCCCCCTAATTCGTGATTATTCCCTCCAGCCCAAACTGCCTCCAATAATGGGAGTCTATAAGATGAATGCGTCCTCTGAGGTGCATCTCTCAAGCACAGGTTGACGCGGGAGACGTCGCGTTCGCCCGCAAGCAGCACGGCGCGAGCGAAAACTCTCCGTCGTGTGACCCTCGTATCGTCGTCTCCGTTCCTTTCCTGTTTTCCTTCACTCCTCGAGTTTTGCATCGCGTGTCGATGCATACCGCAACGAGGAAACGATTTCCAGTGGAATTCCCCCGGGGAAAGTACGAACATGCTCGCCTCACGTTCCCCGTCCTGGACGAGATGCCTCGAGGACCATGGATCCACCCCCATGATAATAATTCCGAAATGGAGCCGACGTCATCACCATATAGAGCGAGTCGCGATCCGTATTTCGGTGAAACGGGATGAGTCCAACTCCTGTACCTTCGGGGGAAAACCGGACGGGTGGGTCGGCATACGAGTCGCACGGTCGGGTGAAGCGAACAGGAATTCCAACGTCTGTCCCCCCCGAGAAATAGGGGAACTGGACTCATCGCTTTCTGTCGTACCGTTACAGAATTCGGACAGAGTCGGAAATGGAGTTTCTTTCGAAAGAAAAAGGTAGGTCTTGGGCGCGACCCGAAGGCGGTTTCTTGCTTAGGCCTGAGCCTATCGCTGGTGAGTCCCGTCGAGCAGGGGGAGAGGGGGACGAAGAAAGGGAAAGCCGTCGAAACTTGGTTTTCCCGTGACTTCGTGCTACGATGGACCGATCGGGACGTACACCGACGCACGGAGCGAGTGCAAAGAGGGACGCGGCCATCGAAATAACGGCACGAGAGCCCCGATGGCTTCGACGGCGGGCAGACGTCCGCTCGGCTGCAGGGCGCTTCACCTCGCGCGATCGGCCGTACGATTCCGATCGTTTCGTCCGTAAAAAAATCCGTATCCGACGTAGAAAAGCTTCCCGGCGGGGGATGTCCCGGTCGACCGCCCTCTGTCGGCCCCGTGAGGAACCGGCAGAGAGAAAATTTCGCAGCCCAAATTTTGGTCCCTGGAAATTTTCTCTCGACCGGGGCCGAAATATCGGCCCATGGCTCTAAGAGGGTTAAGTAATCTCGTCCCGCTTCCTTCCATGATACGACCGGACCGAAAACCCCGAATGCCCTACCATGCAATCGCAATTCCTTCAAACCATTTCCTTCCTTCGGAATCCTTTCTTCCCCTTCCTCCTTCCTCCGTCTTCCTTCCTCCTTCCTCCTTCCTCCTTCCTCTTTCCTCTTTCCTCCTTCCTCTTTCCTCCTTCTCTTCCCCTTTCCCAGTTTCTACGTTTATTAGAGCCATCTCCTCGCAGTCTGCAGTCTTAAATAAGAATAATCCTAAGCTGCAACAGGCATCCACAGGGGCATCCACAGGGACATCCTCAGGGGCATCCACAGGGACATCCACAGGGACATCCTCAGGGGCATCCACAGTGGCATCCTCAGGGGCATCCACAGTGGCATCCTCAGGGGCATTCGGAGGGTCGCAGTTAGGCTACTTCTAGTCTCACTGGATTCCTTAATGAAAAGAATGCTCTAAAGAGTGGGATTCTCCCTCATTGCTCTGTTGCTACGGCTGCAGCATCGAATCGAATGGAAAGAACATCTCACGTTTGGAACAAAGAAAGACCAACGTATCAGGTGTGAAGAAACCCCTCATCCTCCCTTCTATAGAATGATGGAACTTCGCAACTTTCTTTTTCTTTTCTTTGACAGGGTAAGGGGGGGGGGGGGGGCAGGTTGTTTTTCGCTTGACCCGTGATGGCCCGTGTTTTTCCCTATTCAGCGCCATTTCCTTCCATTTCGTTCGTTTCGTCCCGACTTTCCTCTTGCCGTGTCTCGTCGCGTTTTCGCAGAGAACATGGGAAGTGTCCGTGGGAACGCTCGAGTGCGTGCACGAGCAAAGGCCTTCTCCGGTCAGGATCGTGGCAGGGGCTGCCGTGTCGAAACCTGCTTTCGCCGCTCGCAGTGACGTCATGCACTCCAAGGATTTCCTTTTCTTTTCATGTTATGACCCCTTTCGCCCGTTTCGCCCGTTTCGTCCTCGCCGTGGGGTACCCAGCCCCCTCACCTTGGGCCGGAGGACGACTTTCACCGGCCGGCCTTGCCCTTAGACGGTGGAGGTCTCCCGATGTTCCAGGCATTCGCCGAGCGTTCTTTGTGCCATTCGCGCCGGCCGATCTTGCTACTTCTCGGCAGTGCATCTCGGGAGCCTTCACTTCCCGGGAACTCCAACCGTTCCTTCGACATCCTGGTGACCTCCACTTGGAGGATGTTATCGTTAACGGGATTAAACCCTTCTCGGATGTGAACCCTTCGTCTTCCGTTTCCCACTATCTTGTTCACGTGAGGCCGGGAAGCTGAACCCAAGCAAGCCTTCACTCACACCACGTTACCCTTCTCCGGGCCGGCCCGAGCGGAAGGTGGAACTCTGGGCCGGCCCGAACGGAAGGTGGAACTCTGGGCCGGCCCGAACGGAAGGTGGAACTCTGGCTCATGGAGTATGATCGCTCCTAAACTTCTGACTGCGCTCTGATGCCTTAATGGTTTTGGTTGCGATCCCGATCATTACTCACTGTTTCCATTAGAATTTGGTCAGCATGTACGAGGGTTGTTCAATAAGTATTGCCTTCGTATTCATTTTTCGCGAACGAGACAATATTAAGATGTCGCTGTTACACCAACCATTGGAGGTACTCCTGCTCCTGCCCTATGGGAGGGGGGGGGGGGGTTGCCTTGACGTGAGAACGCTTTCTAATCTCCTCATTCCTTTTATGGAGCTCGGAGCCCACCGGCAGTTAGAGGTAATCTCAGGGACGAAGTCCTAGCACTAGTTGAAGTCAACACGAAAGGAAGTGAAAGTTGAAGGCGAGTGCAAAGTATGACGTCTGTTCGCGTCGTCACGTCCGCTGCACGAGCTGCTCGTAGCGGAGCTCGGCGAAACCGATAAATAGGTTTCATCTCTGCGACGTGGTGCGCAGAGAAAGGAAAAAGAAATTCGCTCGAAATTAAAGTTGACGTTCCATTCTCCGTAAAGAATCACCTCGTATTCCGGTTGAGAGCATACATTCTATCGTTGCATGCAAAAAAAAAAAAGAAACCGGCAACTAACATACATTAGCATATTTTTTGTTGAAGCCGCAAAAATATGGCGTCTGCGTTCTGGCCAGACCACATTCCGAGCCTTTCGTCCCATCTCGGGCCGAACGAAATCCGCGTCCGAATCGCGAGGCGACCGTCCCGCGGTCGCCTTCCAAGAGAAATTTCGCGGGCCCCGTCATTTCCTTCCATCGCTCCGAATTCTCCGCAGATGCGAAAGGTCGGGGAAGCTTCTGCATGTTCCGAATTATTTTTGAATTTTTATTTATACATTTTTATTATTATTTTGGATTCGGTCGGTCGTCGATAACGACACAGAGCGACTTTCCGAAAGTCGCCGCCGCAGGGATGAGGATCAGGACTTCCACAAATCAACTGATTGACCGATCGATTGACTCCTCGACCTCGATCGATCGACCTTTGCACTTTCGTGAAGGTCGCGGCAGTCCTTGAAAGCAACGCGCGGAATTTTTTATTTTTATTTTTATTTTTTTACCTTTGAGGGCAATCACGACCGATTAAATTTTTCGATCGCTTGGAAATGAGTCGGTTAAGAGGTAATCCCGTGCCTGATTTCCCCGTATCCGAGGATCTGAGGATTATCAGATTATCAGACGGCGACCTCTTTTTTTTTCATATCCCACTTTCCACATCGTAGTTCCATTTTGGGGAAAGGCGAATTTTTATTCTCGTAAAAAATACGCCTTTATTTTTAAAGACGAAGGAAATAACTTGTTTTGTTTTGCAGCCGATGACCTCGACGCGACTCAAAGCAAAAATTCTCCCAAGGGCGCCATTAAAGCCAAACGAAGCCGCACGGGAATCGAGACGATCCTTCAAAAATATCGCATCCCCCCCCCCCCCCCCAACCCAAAGGGTCCCCCTTCAACA
>CAJPEV010003211.1:0-15248 GCA_905338385.1 Darwinula stevensoni | reverse complement strand
CCTCAAAAAACCCCCCCCCCCCCCCCCCCCCCCAACCCAAAGGGTCCCCCTTCAACAATTTTGCCCTTTAATAATTGACGGCCACTAACTCTCGACCTTTTTTTTGCATCCAACTTCAGTCTTATCTTTTCGCATCATCTCAACGGATTCCTTTCGTTCTTCCGCTCACCTACGCATTCTTGACCTCGGAGAGAAAGCCTCCGCCTCAGGGATGCATCCAATCCAAGCCTCCCCCCCCTTCCCCCCCTTCCCCCCCTCCCCCCCTCCCATTCAAGCCGTTTTTCCCTTGGAAAATCCTCGTTAAGCATCCCTCGGGTGAGGGACCCTCGCCTCCGCGTCCTGCATACGAAATGAAAAGCCCTCCCTCCGGCCTCCCTCCGGCCTCCCTCCGACCTCCCTCCGGCCTCCCTCCAGCCACCCCTTTGCCTCGGCACGACCTCATTTTTCTTCCAGGCGATCCGGCAACCACGGACACGCCATTTCGCCATAACGATCGACCGATGCATACACGATCGACACTCGTAAACACTCGTGGAGGTATGTAAACATGATTCATCGAGGTCTGCTCGACTCACCCACCCAAATATGATTTTTTTTCTTTCATTTCTGCGGTCTTTGGGTATCACTCCGACGCGATTCGTCCAGCCGAACGACATAATCTATGGAAGCATGGAGACGATGTGTTTAGGGCATAAAATTAAAAAAAATGTATGGCTCGAACCAGGGCGACAGGAACGAGCGAGACAAGAAAATGGAGAAAGGCGGAAAGCCAGTGTCGAGAGCAAGCAATAACGAAATGAGACAGAAGAAAATGAGCTGAGAAGTGAGTATCCCTTGCATCTCGATAACTGGCCCATTCCCTCGTTTACGTGGAGAATGGGGGAAGCAATTGCTTGGAAACATCTCTCGAACCCGCCTCTGGATCGTATATATTTCGGAGATTTTTCCCGTTCGGCGGGCAAGCGCTTCCCCTCGAAACTGCTTTTTAAATCACGAGGGCGAAACTTAATCGCCCGTTTCCATAATAGATACGTAAATTCGCCACTTCCCCCATTAAAAAATCAGGAGCACTGGAGGCGTCCTTCGCGAGCGGCTCGGGTCCGTGCGAAGGCGGTCTGCCACGCGATATGGGGCAGTCTGCCGCGTGGCGACCTCGTTACGATGTGATTTCCTCGGGGCA
This sequence comes from Darwinula stevensoni, assembly GCA_905338385.1. Lineage (NCBI taxonomy): Eukaryota > Metazoa > Arthropoda > Ostracoda > Podocopida > Darwinulidae > Darwinula > Darwinula stevensoni. Next base: position 14,068 of record CAJPEV010003211.1, on the reverse strand, counting down.
TTCTATTTGCGGAGAGGGGAGAGATTCCTCGATGTCACGGAGAGACTACTAGAGGCCGATATCGGATCTCGCAGACGCAGGTCGAATTACACTCTTCCCGTCCGCTTGCTTGGAACATGAGCGCTGCGCAACGGACTTCAAATTGCTCAGTCGTGCAGGCGAAGAAGAAAGGCGGAGGAGGGGGAGGGGGAGGGGGAGGGGGAGGGGAGGGGGTTTGCGCATCAGATTCACCAGGTAAATGAAGGCCTCCGGGGGAATGTGCCTATTGACCGAATGAGCTCCTTGCTCGTCGCTCTTTTCCCTAGGATAGAATGATGGAGTGGAAGAACTCATGATGACATTTTTGCATGTATTCAGGCCACTCGAGACCAGCGATGCTCGATATCGTACATGCATGCGTCTGTGCGTGCATTCCGAGGTGCAATCGCCTCCTTTTTTAAATTATGAATTACCGCTCTCGATGATACGAACGAAGAGGTATCCCGTCGGGAGAAGAGCACACACCGGTGCATGGCGCAAGTCTCGGAAGAAACCCGAAGAAACATCGCCCGGGATCGCACCTCGCCTTGGACACGGGAATACGGGTCGAATTCCAGACACGGAAGCCCGAAACCGCGACGCATACCTACTCCGAGACGATTCCGTAGACCAAGCGTTCTTTCACGACTATCTCCATTCGTCGGGACGAATGCCGGAGAGACTTCCCGTGCCTCGCCTCATGGACTCCGCAAATCGGCTCTTTATCTGCCCTTGGCATAGTGGCAGGGTGAAGCGACGAAAGGGGTGAGGCATGGCATCGTGAGGAGAGGCGAAGAGATGTGTACCTCCAGCCTCCCTTCGAGACCACCAAACTGTATCATATCTTATTGTTTTCGTCTATTTCTGCAGCTTGCAATGCCGAATGAAACGCCTCTAAAATATCACAACCGAAATATTGCGGAAGAAATGAGTTTTCGTGGGAGACCGACGGATTAGGTCGAACGGGGCACGGCCAGACCCCGAACACTCGGGCGTCTCGAGCCCAACTCTATAAAGCGGCTACTAGGTTTTACATAATGGCCTTTTCCACTTCTGTCCATGGATCCTACATATCTTCGTACTCTTGTTGACTCGTAATAAAAACGCAGAAATTTGAAAGAAAACCTCAAATTCGTTATTCAATGAATCATCACGATTGATGACAAAAAAATTTTTTTCTGAATGGTTTCATGTTCTTGTGCGTTCAAGTATGTGCTTAAATTCCCCAATTTCAGTCAGTTTTCCCATTATTACAATTCTCATGCTTAGGATGGAAACTTTTCGATGTAAATGGTTTTTAAAGTGAATTTATGAAAGATTAACTTGAACCTGGAGAGAACGCTTTCGCACTTGAAGAGCAAGCGAGGGACGAGGTCAAACGAGGTCAAACGAGGCCAAACGATCGATTGGAAGTGATAAAGGGGGAAAACAGAGCTTGCTGGCCTTGCTTAGCCGTTTCAGCCTTGACAAAGAAAGAAATATGACATATTGAATTTTCTTCGTTCGACCGTCTGCAATGAAATATGATCGACCAATAACGTTCAAAGTTCAAAAGAGGTCGCAGGGATTTGGAAGTCCCGCTAGGCTTCCTAATAGTACTTTAATGAATGATTGAAAAAAAAGGTGGGAACTTCTGAGTCTCGCCCGGACTAAAATGGTTAAATTCCAGCAATTTGTTCTTTTACTACACTCTCTCCTTTCCCGACCCAAATTCGAGGTACTCCAACCAGAGGACAGAGAAATATCTCATTCTGGCAGCCAATGGATAGATTGCAATGCTTGAGCAAGTATTCTTCCTTCTTATGGAGAAGGAAGAATACTTCTTGACTTTTCTTGAGGCTCTTGAAGCGTGCGACTTATCCATTTACACGACCGGTTGATTTTGGCACGGCAACTCTCGTGCTTGCCGTTCGTGTAATGGGATCGGCGACCACTTTTGGTGCCTATTTTTTGCCAGAAGGTGGCATTGTTCTCCTCGATTCCTTGGCCCCATTGAGGTTGCTTTTCATCCAGACATAAAGCATCCCGTGTCTAATCACACAAATGAGATTTATATTCTTGAAAGCAACATCTTATTACTGGCTCACAGAGCGTCACAGAAATATTTTCTCGCGACCAAGCAAAAGGTGAAAGAGTTTGGCGGTCGAGTTTAGCATCCTCTAGTCTGTGAAAAATAACTCGACCACCAACGTTCGAGTATCGTAACCGCACCTAACACGAGTTAGGTGCGGTTCAGTTGAACGGCTGCTAAGTTTCGCGTCTTGGAAGGAATTCGACTCCGAACCCCATAAAATATATCTACAGTTATTATAACTGTCAGAGAAGGCAATTGGGGAACGTCTGTGATGTACACCATGCGAAAAAATAAAAATAAATTCAAGGTACCTATTCCATAACCTAAACCTATTTACAAGGTATACAATTTTTGGCACTGGAATGATCTCCTCAATTGTCTCCGTCATGGAACTGCATGGTATCCCAGAACCAATCATGATTTTACCTGTCATACATAGAGGTAAAATAAGGAGAATGAGATGTACCGCACAGGGTGCGTAGAAGGACGAAATCACGAGAATTTTTCCGTTCGTTCGAGTTTCACCGCTTCACCCTACTATGAGAAAATGGCAGATATTGTAATCGGTTTCTCACTATTCCCCTCCCCATTTTTTTTCATTCAGTCTTCAGTACCTATAGCAACCGGATAACTGGACCCAGTGCGCATGCGCAGCTTTCAGCCTGGGTCGGGGTGCCGGTCAACGACTAAAACTTCCACTTCCCTTCCAGCCCTCGCAGATGACGGATCCATAATAGACAATGGGAGAGAGCTGCTGCTCTCGGTCGCGTTTACAGGGTTGCTGGGCGTGAGCGTGAAATGCCTCATCTGGCATTCTACACTTCATGCGCTCCGCTTCATACGCTCCACTTCCCGCCTCCACGCGACCTGGATATGCAACCATCGAGAACATGTCTAGTCGTCTGGGACTTTTTATATAGGCTAATGTCGTACAGTGACAGATATTATTAATTTCAAAGTTGGATGGTTAGGATGCGGCGAAGAAGATAATTCCAAAGTTCACAGGGCCATTGGAATGGCAGATCAGTACCTGGACTGGCACTACAGTTTCATTAATTCTATCTTTCTGCAATCTTCAGGGTAGCCTGGCGACTCAGCTCAGTGAGCGAGTTCAATTTCGGTGTCGATGTTCTGCGTAGCACGACGTCCACATCTAAACACCGAGTTTGTACTTATCCTACGGTGTTAGAGTGACACCATGTTTTCCGTGTGTTTCGCGTCCGTGTAACACCAGGCTAAACACGAATCGCTATTTGAATCCCAGTTCGGAGTTGGTGTTAAGGGGATTTCCTATTTTTCATCATGGGGTGTTCCACAAATCCTAGGGGTTAATAGTAGTGAAAGTAAAAAAAGCGGTGTAAGTAGTGCAAGTGGCTGGCAAAAGTTAGGGATGAGAATTCCATCCCGAGAAATTTCCAAGAAACAGCAGTAAAGTTGATATCGCGAATACATCGACATGCTTTATAACAAGATGTCTCCGCTAAAGTGCCATCACAGCCAAGGTCTACTCCCTCCGTGCTTCCAGATGGAGGTCTCCGTGCCTTTCACTCGGGATCGACGTGTCACTCGCCAGTGTAACCCATCCGTGAGGCAAGATCCCAAGCAGCATGTTTACGTAAACAATATATAAATTTTTTGCGATTACCATGACATCACGTTTACATAAAATTTACAGTACGTTCCAATATTTACGTCACTAAAGTGTACGTGTATTTTACATAAACTAGACGTCACTCCATCTGACGTGAAGTACATGATATCAAGTTTATGCAAAATTAACACCATCCCATCCATATGAAACTTTAGCTGACCATTCCGCAATTGCAGTACCAAGATTCCTCACTAGATGGAACCTTTATTCCCTGCACCCTACAAATGCTATTTAGTACTGGCTATCCTGATATAGTATCAGGTTTTCTTACCATCCTTCAACTTTTATTATGCAATCCATGAATATATATATATGGAAAGCATGAAATTATAATGTATATATTTTAAAATAATATATGAATCATTAAATGCTGAGGCTAAGCTTGTTATTACAGCAGTGCACGGGAATAGGGAAGAGTAGAAACTCAGCTCCACAAGTATTGTACCTTCTCTATCACTTAATGGAAAAGAGCTCCCCTAAACACGTACTTCTCCTCCCGAGGTTCTGGTACGGGAGGAGGAAGCAGTGGGTCTTCTAGGTACTCTTGAGTGCTGTAGAGGGTGAGTACATGTGTATTCGTCCAATTTCCTAGAGTTCCAAAGTATGGAAAGGAATGGGAGAAATGTAGTGATCAATTCCCTTCAAAAGTACGAATTGGTTCGTGAAATACGCATGATTGTTGGGGGAAAATTAACATCAATTTTACGTTAAATGAATGTAAACATGCTGTTGGGATGTAAACGGGAATGTCAATTTTACATAAAATTTACGTTAATTCCATTTTCGATGCATTTTTCTTTTAGTTGTATGACCTGATTTGCATCATAGTATCACTACTTCATTAGATAAGAATGACCTCTGTCTCCTTGAAGGACCATTAGAAATTCTGTATATCCGCAATCCTCATCTCCCCATCTCTCTGTCCAAAAAACTAATGTTATTAGGAACATTTTTTATATTCTTGAACTATGGGTTAGAGTTACAGTTTCTGTCAACTCCAAGTTGTTTTCGGTATCCATCTTGCACAGGGTCGGAACGTGAAACTGGGAGTTAACCTTGCCTCCCCTTTGTAAGGTCTGAGGCAGATAAAATTATAAGTCATGAAAATCACGTGGTAGACGGGAATAGACGTAGGTACAATATCGTCGCAGTTCGCGTGGATCAACGATTCTTGAGTCCTTCGCTCGTTGCGTGATGCCGAGGCCTATACTTGCATGAGAAGCCTTGAACCTGAGCAATTGAAAATGGCGCTGAGTTCATGCCGTTTTAGTGGGTTCCGTGTTAGTGTTAGCGTTGGTATTGACACCAACACGGGGCGAAAACAACACGAAACACCTGATTTGAACTCACCCAGTGCGCATGTGCAGCCTTCTGCCTGGTCCGGGGAGCCGGTCTACGACTAAGAAAGCCACTTCCCTTCCAGCCCTGGCGGATGACGGATCCATGATAGACGATGGGAGAGAGTGGCTGCTCGTGGCAGCGTAGACAGGATTGCCGGGCGTACTCTTGAAATGCCTTATCTGGCCTCTCTAGTGTAAGGGAGAAGAAAAAAAGAAAGAAAGCTTGAACGCCCTGTGGATGGGACATTTAGCCTAACCTTAGCAGTCAGGCCAGCTATCTGAGGAAGAGCACAGGTAGGACGCCAAAAATTCAGGAATGATCCATCGCGGAACCGATGTGCTGCTGTAGAACAACACGTGCGGACGAGGGCAGCAAAAAGCAGACGATATGGGGGCGGAGCTGTGGTCACGTGACCCGAGCAGAGGCCTCAAATATCCCTTTCCTTTCCACGTGACGCGGGCGCGCGAACTAGGGCTGCATGATATTTGTCTCGGAACGATATCGTATCGTCTTCCTGCAGTGTCGCGACCTAACGATTTTATCGTCGGAGGAAATGGGGCGTGGAAAAGGGGGAAAACAGAAAGCGGCCTTGGCTCCTTGGAAACCCTGGCCCGTCGCATTTCCTCCCCTCTCTTTTCCCCCTATTCGATTTTATCTCTGCTGGAGAGAGGCTAGGGGGAGCATCGCAATATTCTCATTTTCTTGGGAGTCGTGGCCTCTCATTTCCTCCCCCTCCTACGACCAACATTATGTACTGGTCGACTGCAGTGAAGGGGAGGGGAGTGTAAGAGCTAATTACCATCGAAGTATCGACGCAAGATCCAATACCGGTATAACGTGCGCTCTACTGTAAGGTGTGATCTAGAGAGATAGTAAGGGGAGTCAACTTTAGAAACTGTTACCATGCCTTTGGGAACAAATAAGTGTTAATTTACATATATCTGTATGGATATATTGGTAATGTTTTTCATTCTCATGGCACGTTTCTCTACGCCCTTCCGGTCTATCGTTCGTCATTCCAGCAAGATCCATCACTGCACTGGCACAGTTGATGGACCCCAATGGGGTGGATGGGTAGGATGGACTGGATGGGTCGTTTTCTCCCAGGTTCGGTGTCGAAGGCCAAAGAAAGAAAGAAAAAAACCTCGGTCTTTGGCCACGACCCTTTTCTAACTCAGCTGACCCATCGTCCTCCAGAATAGGTCGACTTTCTCTTTCGGCCCAGCAAAGAAGGAATGCGACTCCCTTGGTATGTGTTTCAAGTTCGTTCTTATGCGGTGCGCTTGGGTTTAGTGAAACCCTCCAAAAATATATTTAGGAAAGGTAGAGAGCACGCTATACCGGCACCGCAATATCTTTAAATCAGATTTTCGATCATTGTTTTTCTCGTTGATGCGTTTGCAGCGGACACGAATAGGCTCGACCCTATATATAACACGAAGGATAAATTGCTCAAATTTTTAGAACGATCGAGTCACCCGATACTAGACTCTCACTGGAAAGCACTGATGACGTGTTGGCCCGTTTGCTTTGAAATGAATACGACGAAAGGACGCAATTATGATTGCCTCCCACCTTAACTTGACGAAGTCGACAGAGAAACGAGGGAGGCGTCATAAATGTGATTCTTCGTCAGTCGGAATGCGGGAGCGAGATTCCACTGGGGCAAAAGTGGAGGTAACCTTGATATACGATGAGCAGGACGGTCGTATAAGATTCAAGTCGATCATTACAGGTCTTCTTAGGGTAAAGCACCGCCGAGTGATCATTTTTGCTCCTTAAGGTACTACGGGAACATGAAAATCTTATATATAAATTCCGCTTTGTAATTGCTGTAGGGGACCTCGAGAAAGGGCCTTGGAGCCGATTGCTGGCTCTCTCGGTTCACCCCCGGGGCCTTGATCTGAAGTCAAAGGTCAAATTTTCCATGCTTCTCTTTGAAAATCTCCATCTCCCCAACCCTTGGTCGTAGAAACATAAAATAAATATTAAAAAAAAACCCAGAAATTTTCAGTTTTCGGAATCTCTTTTTTCGTTCTCATATCTCGTAGAAATTTTCTATCGGCAAAAGCATGCTCCAGTTTTTGGAGGCTAATACGGTCCATCTTTCTGTGGAGTAGTGCATGGTTTCCTCCAACCGTTCCACCTTGGTGTTCGACGATACGCCTAAAAAGCCCACTTTTTTTTGGAAGGGGCGTGCGTTGACGGACGATACTCCAAAACGAGGCCGAATTTAAAGAATTCCTCTAATAGATCTCTTTAAGAGTCTCTTAATCGGTTTCGTGCCAATTTTCAAGAGAATCCGTTCATTACCCTGGGAGCCGATAGATTTTTCCTGCGGCCTTTCTTGACTATTTAGGTCTTTTCTTCCATTCCGGGTCGACTTTCTCCATTCACCGGTCAAGAATACAGGATTTTTATGCCTATCCCATAGAGGGATGTTTCACGTATCCAATGGCACCAAGATTGTTTACTGTCTCCAAGGGGATAGAGAATGCGGTGATTTGAAAACTTGAATGTTCATGCGCAGCTCTTCCCTGTTGAGCCTCCGTCCCGCCTCCCTCGCCCGCGTTCATTCGCCTGCCCCAGCACCGTCTCCCATGCATGCACTTCCCCCTCGCCTGCCCCAGCACCGTCTCCCATGCATGCACTTCCCCCTCGCCTGCCCCAGCACCGTCTCCCATGCATGCGCTTCCCCCTCGCCTGTTCCTTTCCTATTTCCGCTAGTCTGACTGGCTCCTGCTGCTGACTTCAATGGAGGCATGGGCCGCCGCACTTCCTGCGGGAGGCTAGAGGATGAAGGATTTCAGAGACTATTGTATTGTCGTTATCAATCCTTGTGCAGGCAGTACACAGCCTAATGGTCCGAGGGTAACGATGTTCATGAGTGTCATGATAGATTATAAATTGAATGTGTGATGTTCGCAAGAGGAAGTTTGGCAACGTATACACCCCCCCCCCTCCTTTTATATGGCTATGTCCACACATCTCCCTTTTCTGAAACTTTTACATATTTCGCTCAATGCCTTCTTCCCTTGGAAAGTAATGAAATCTGGGTTTAATGGGTTTATGGCATGCTTCAGATTGCTAAGGAGAAAGTCTATCTTCTGGGATTCAACATCTGTAAATGAGCCTATATGAATTGATGGGGTCCTGAGAGAAGTTCTGAGCGCGGTCGCTCCGTCACTTCCGACCAATAGTCAGTCACATGCTCGCTAAATGTTCTGCTTGTCCGTCGTTTGACGGGTCGAATCGAAACGCTTATGAATCGGAAACAGTTCGCCACATGAATGAAGTAACGAAATCGAAAGACGAAGCAATCGAATTTCAAATGAGGCGTAAAGATTGAAGCAGACTTCAAAATTCAAAAAGTCAAAGACCACGACCCCATAAAGCGAAGAATTCCAATTTTCAAAACAGTTTTCCGACTATCACTTCGACCACTGAGATAATCGTCCTCTAACTTTAAAATATACTTTCGGTTGAACTTGGTTGAACTGAGGGCCTCAACGGGGCGGGGTCTCCATCCAAGGACATCCAAGGGTAGACCCTGAGAGTATGTCCTTGGAAGCTCCTTTACTGAACGTCCAATGGACGTCCATACTGACACATCATTTCTACATGAAATCATGCACCGGTCAAATGATAATATCACACTGTCTAATTAATGATTGAAGTTACTGGATTTCGACCTTTCGACCGAAGTTTTATATCCTTTTGAATGTCCTATAGTAGCCTTGTTGTATTAAGGTATTTGCGATGTGCTGTATTCGTATTTTGTGTTAAAAACATTTAATGTCACATAGGCATAAGAAACAGGTATGTGCTCTGTTTCCAAAATTGTTAAATGCTTTAGAAACTTATTTTTCGTCTTCTAATTCCAGAGCTCCCTTTGTTGCCTTTTTCAAATCAGGATTAATTGCGTTTTTCTGTCTTTATTGTAAATTAACCTTTAATTTCAAATAATATTTACAATATTCAGTGTGTGCCTCTGTTCCCCATTAGGTTAAGTTTTTAGAAACTTATTTCTTGTCGTCTGCAACCAGTGAACAATTGCCATTCAATGTTTCGTTTTCTTTCAAGTCATGATTTCTTATGTGTTTCCTACGTGCATTTTAATCATCTTCCTTTCCCATTTATACTTTTCTTTAGCACAATGAATTTTTCCCTGAATGTTTTAGATTCATTTCCTTCCTTTCTCTTCATTAATTTTTGCATTTTGAGTTTTAAGTTCTTAGAAGGGGCATGGTGACACGCCATCAGGCGCCTGGAGGACTCATCATTGAAGACATCACCTGCATCCAGGAAATTCTTTCCAGGAAGTTCAACAGTAACTTGCGTTCCTTTTATTCCCTTTCTTTCGAATTTTTCCATTACTCTTGTTGATTTCATGTATTTTTTTAAAATTGTATTTGTGATGTGTTTTATTCATGTTCTGCTGTTTTTAATAATTTTGGGAACAGAGGCACATACTTGACTATTAGGCTTATTTTCTCTTTTTACATTTAATATATTTTAAGCCGTTGCTGCGTTTTAGGTTATAATTTCTTGCCTGTTTACTTAGTGCATTTTAATCCCTTTTCCCCCATTTCGTTCTTCATGCGACGCATTGCATGTCTTCTTCTTTCTTTTAATTTCCATTTTTGTTTTTTTGATTCACTAAGTTTTGAAAGATTTTAGAAGGATCACGATGGGAGTTCATCCCTGACTGGAGGCCTCAAATTTGAAGACAGCATCATCATCCACGATGCTCAACAGTAACTTCTCTATTTCCTTTTCTTATTATCATTCGTCATTTATTGTCATTGTCCATTATTCGATTCATGCATTCTCGCCTATGATTTTTTTTCATTAAGTGATGGAGAGAGACGTCTTCCCACGCCTGGAGGCTTCACCATTGATTTGGTCACCAGCATCCAAGAAGCTCTGCTGTAACTTCTCCTCTCTTTGCTCTTTTCCTTTTTTTAAAAATTTCATTCAAAATTTTCTATTCGTGTATTTCCACCTATGATGTTTTGCATTTCCCTTTCGTTGATCAAGTGATGGAGAGACTTCGTCCTACACCTGGAGGCTTCATCCTTGAAGACATCATCTGCATTCAAGAAGTTATATTGTAACTTTGCCTCCCTTATTTTTCTTTTAATTTTATTTGCAATTTTCTATTAATGTCTTGTATTCTACGATATTTTTGTTTTTCATGATGTGATGACGAGACACGTTATCACTCACTTGGTGGGCTTATCTTTTAATACTTCACCAGCATCTAAGACAGGACTTCCCAACCCAGCGGTCGCGACCCCATTTGGGGTCGCAAACATAATATTTTGGGTCGCGAACCGGCAACTAAATGCAAAGTTACGTTTTTCTTTGCGATTTTAGCGCATAGATAGGGGAACCTGTCTAACTTCGCCAAGTGCATGGGGTCGTGTGTGGTGATTTTTTGGGTCGCGCGTGAAAAATGTTGGGAAGCCCTGATCTAAAATGTTCCTTGTTACAAAATGGGAAAGGTATTATTGCAATTAAAGTAGAAAATTACTTTGATCTGTATCTGCTTCTTTGCATTTTTTTCCCTTTTCTCTCCTCTGCCTTCCATTCTGAGACGACCTCGTCCACTATCACAGCTCTACGTCCCAGGAGACCAGTGAGGTTCCTTCGTCCTTTTTTTCGACCTACCTCATGGCTGTTTCAAGTCTCCTGGACCTCATACTTTGACCTTGCACTTGGACCGTTATTGACTTCATTATCATGTGAACTTGCTGTTTGCCTCTGTCCCGTGCCACTGCACGTTTTAAACTCGGCAACACCGACCAGTGGTGCCTGCACAGGTCTTGAGTGTTTGATTTAGTGTGAGTTCTTCAGTTGGTGCTTTCTGTTGGTGTGGTTCATGTTGTCACGTTATCCTTCATGTTCCTTTATCTTTGTTGTTTTATTATTTTTACCTCAAAGAGAGGTTGTTATTAAACGTATTGTAGGAAAGTGGATGTCTGTTGTGATGCCCAATGTTTCAGGGCTCCTGAGAATGAGGAATAGAATTCACCGCCGAACCCATGCTGACTGTCATGTTCTTTCTTTGTAGTTTCATGTTTCAGTTCGGAATGTGAACCCCTTGGCCCTGAATTGCTGCGATCGACTTTCTTACTTTCATTGTGTTATGAATGAATGAATTATTTTCTGAAATGAGGTTTCATAAATAAAAATAAGGTGTCTTCCGATTGAGTGGTCACCTCATCACTGGTCAGAATGTTGATTGATTTCATTACTTTCAACGAATTCAAGGACGAATGGATTCCAGATTCGGAGTTCAGTTCAACGAAGTTCGAAAAAGTGCAACATATTCTCTCCTGTTTCTCTTCTACAAGGAGTCGTGACATGTGACATGACATGACATGGTGCCACCCACCGAAACATGAAAAGCTCTGAAGAAACGATGCTGATTGTGTTCGCGTTTCGCCGGTCTTGCTGTCGCCCCAGTGTTTTTTTCCTCATGTGGAGAAAAATATCTGACTATAAAATAGAGCCCGTGATGACGTCCCGAGAAGAAACTTCCAGTCAATGTGTTAATTTCCAGACAATGTTTTCCAGAAGTCAAAGTGTGATGACTACCGTTTGTTTTTCCTTCGATGATTGTCCCTCACCTTGCAAAGTCTTTAATATCCATGACAAAGCCCCTGCATATTCGACTCGGACCCGGACATGCAATTTTAATCGATGTTCTCGCCAATAATAGGCCTGTTGCATTGGTTTCCCTCTTTCTCTTCTTTCCTCCAGATTCTTCTAAATAAATGGAACGGTTTCGGAAATTTCCTTTCCGGAATATATCTTTTCCAGATGATTCTCAGGCCTTCCTGTAATGACTCTAACCCGCACCCCCTCAGAGGATTCCTTATGCCTGGGATGATGGAAATAGGGAGAGCGCACGGGCCAGCCGATGAAGCGAGGGAGAGCAGAGCAGCTCCGACTGTCGACTTTCTGGCCTGTCTAGGGGCTTCCGTTTCCTCTCTTGTCGGGCGTCTGTAAGCACATGCCAGTTTCGATTCCATTCGAGATTCCAATTAGTTCATTTGTTGAGAGACGTAACATAGCTCAAGAAGACTCCCGGCAGTTCTTGCACATTGCATGGAGAGAGAGTGGTTCTCCTTGCCAAGGAAGTCTACTTCGTTCTCGTGTGAATCATGACGATCTTGGCAACGGGAAACAGTCTCTTGAGAGGTAAGGATGGGAAGATGAGAGTAACATCTCAGTAATACCCGACTCTCCACCTAAACGCTTCTCTTATATTTCTTCACAGAAACGTGAGTGGGCGGAATCTTGGTAACCTCAGAAAGTACTCCTCTCCCATGTTAAGAATATTAATTAGCATGCAAATTTTTCTCCATTCCTACCTGGGGATGGGGTTTGCTATTGCTATTGCTATTGCTACATCCCTCAATGGTCATCCGATAGCTTTCCCATAGGGAATCTCCAATGGATACAAAAAACGGACATCCAATAGGCCATCCAACGGACATGTCCAAGGATTATCCTTGGACGAGACATTTAGTCGTCCAGTGGATGTCCGAGGAGGATATACATTAAATGTCCAAGTGTCCATAAGGGTGCTTCCAATGGATTTATTTCGGATCATCGAACGCCGAGGGGGAACGGTTGGAGGAAACCACGCGCAACTCCGCAGAAAGATGGACCGTGTTAACCTCCAAAAACTGGGGCATGCTTTTGCCGATAGAAAATTTCTACGAGGAATGAGAACGGAAAAAGAGAATCCGAAAACTGAAGAATTCTCCGTTATGGTGTCGTGGCGTCTCGGGAGCGACAGTTGCATGCGTGTATTTCTTTTCTCGATAACTAAACTAACGTAACGTAACGTAACCAGGAATTCATGATTAATGGCTGGTCTGAGTCCTCCTCTTGGGGCCTATTTCAAGGACACACATGTGGGACACAGATAATTAATATCATCTGTGTTCGTGTTAGCCATATTCCGAAACGCAAATCCCGTAAATCTTTTTTGCTGTCACGTAACACTCGTCACAAGCCGTCACACTCGTTGCATGCAATCCAAGCCGGATTGCATCGGATCATGATTCCATTTCCCCAAATATCCTTTTTCTCGTGCGCGTCTTGGCTAACCGAGTCGGAAACTCGAGATATTTCCCATTCGGCACAACAACTTTGTATCAACATTGAGACTTGGTTGAAGTTGAGAATTCGACGAATAATCAACATCAATGAAATGCTAGCTATTCATAATTAACCATATTTTCAGCATTTGGTGACTACTCGTGAATTAGGGAAGTCGTTCAGAGGCTATTAGAAGCAAATTTTTTTTTAAATCGTATTCTCAATGTTATTTTTACGTGGAGTCATCCACATCATATACACAGAAAATAGGTTCTACGAATCGACGCGAGATGGCACATAACCGCCAATTCCGCGATTCTTATTCTGATACCTTTAAATAACCAGTACCCTGCGTTTTCAAACAGTACCCAATCTTTTCCCATTTACAGCAAAGGGGAAGGTATAGGAATTCCTAGATAGATATGTTTAAGGAGGTAATCAGGCAGAAGGAGACCCAAAGTACTGCTGGCTGGTGGGTCCGAGAAGACAATTTTCCTAAATCTCCACATGGCACACGCACTTATTCAGACTCATCCATGATGGATAGAATATTAAAAACCATGCCCGTGAGGATGTTTTTCTCTACTGTATCGAGAGGTTCTTGAGTCATCGAAGTACTCAATGGGAATTTTCATTCAGTAGAGGAAATAGAACTCCGAGGGTCCTTTACGTGGGATGATTGTACTCGATAGAGTACTGCTACTATCATACCTCTTGGGAACCATCTATGAAGTTATCGAGTCCATATTCAATTTCATCCGATAATCAAAGCTCATACAAACCCTGTATTGGGAGGAGGTACTATAATGCCCTTACGTTGAAAATTCAACGCTGACACAACGTCGCACAGCATCAACTTTTCAACG